>SJYC01143945.1:0-33275 GCA_006408675.1 Madoqua kirkii
ACAATACAACTGGGAGAGAAAAGGAATGAGCTATTAATACAACAAAACAAAAGGGATGAGTCTCAAAATAATCTTGCTGAGCAAAAGAAGCCAGACAAAAGAAGAGTACATACTACATTATGCCATTTATATAAAATTATAGGAAAATGTAAACTGATCTAAAGTGTCAGAAAGCAATCAACAGTCAACTTTGTACACAAACAAGTTCATTAACTTGATGTGGTTATGATTTCACAGGTATAAACATATGCCAAAACTCATTGAATTACATGCTGCTAAATATGTGCTATTTATTGCATTTCAATTATAGCTCAATAGATTTGAAAAAAAAATTAGAGATTATGTAGGGCTTCCCTGGGAGAAGGCAATGGCAACTGACTCCAGTACTTTTGCTTGGAAAATGCCATGGATGGAGGAGCCTGGGAGGCTGCAGTCCATGGGGTCTCTAAGAGTAGGGCACGACTAGCGACTTCACTTTCACTTTTCACTTTCATGCATTGGAGAAGGAAATTGCACCCCACTCCAGTGTTCTTGCCTGGAGAATCCCAGGGACAGAGGAGCCTAGTGGGTTGTCGTCTATGGGGTCACACAGAGTCAGACACAACTGAAGTGACTTAGCAGCAGCAGCAGCAGCACGGCTTCCCTGGTGGCCAGCTGGTAAAGACTCCACCTGCAATGTGGGAGACCTGGGTTCAATCCCTGAGTTGGGAAGATCCCCTGGAGAAGGGAACAGCTACTCACTCCAGTATCCTGGCCTGGAGAATTCCATGGACTGTATAGTCCATGGGGTAGCAAAGAGTCAGACACAACTGAGTGACTCACTCACTCACATAGGAGAATATAAACAAAGTAAACAAGATTGGTAGGGATATTCCTTCTCTATAGGAGTCAACTGATTAAGAAGACACTGCCTAGCTATGAGGTTTCCCTGATGGTCCAGTGGTTAAGATTCCACATTTCCAATGTAAGATTCAACACAATCCTATCAAAATACCAAGAGCATTTTTCACAGAACTATAACAAATAATTTTAAAATGTATGTGGAAACATAAAAGACTCTGATAGCCAACAATATTGAGAAAAAAAGAACAGAGTTGGAGGAATAATACTTCCTGACTTCAGACTGGACTACAAAGCTATAATCATCAAAACAATATGGTACTGGCACAAGAACACACTGATAGATTAGTGCAACAGGATAGACATCCCAGAAATAAACCCATGCACGTATGGTCAATTAATCTACCACAAGGAAAGCAAGTATGTCTAATGGAGAAAGACAGTCTCTTCAACAACGGTGTTGGGGAAACCAGACAGCTACATAGAAAAGGTTCTAATTTCATTCTTTTACAACATCATATGCAAAGATAACTCAATATGGATTAAGGACCTAAATGTAAGAACAGAAACCATAAAACTCTTGGAAGAAAATACAGGTGTAATACTCTGACATAAATTATAGCAATATTTTTTTTGCAGGTCTGCCCCTAAAACAAAGGAAATAAAAGCAAAATAAACATATGGTACCTAGTTAAACTTAAAAACTATTGCACAGCGAAGATAGCCAGTGACAAGACCAAAAGACAACCTACTAAATGGGAGAAAATATTTGCATGTAATATGACTTATACAGCCCATGGCATCTCAAAAGAGTCAAACATGACTTACAGACTAAACAACAACATAAGCAGTTAATATCCAAAACACATAAACAGCTCATACAATTAACAGCAACCTCCCCCAAACAACCCAATTTAAAAATGGGTAGAAGACCTGAATAGACATTCTTCCAAAGAAGACATACAGATGACCAACAGGGACTTGAAAAGATACTCAGCATCACTAATCAACAGAGAAATGCAAATTAATACTATAATGAGAGCACCTTACACCTGTCAGGATGACTATCATCAAAAAGAACACAAATAACAAATACTGGGAAAGATGTAGAGAAAAGAGATCCCTTGTACACTATTGATGGAAATACAAGTTGGTGCAGCCACTGTGGAAAACAGTATGGAAGTTTCTCAATATCCAAAATACCATACGACCCATCAGTTCCACTCGTGGATATATATCAAAAAATAAACCCATTAATTCAAAAAGAATTAACCAATGTCCATTGTTGTCGTTCAGCTGCTCAGTTGTGTCCAACTCTCTGTGACCCCCATGGACTGCAGCATACTGTCCTTCACCATCTCCCAGAGCTTAATCAAACTCATGTCCATCGAGTTGGTGATCCATCCAACCATCTCATCCTCTGTTGTCCTCTTCTCCTGCCTTCAATCTTTCCCAGCATCAGGGTCTTTTCCAATGAGTCAGCTCTTCACATCGGCCAAAGTATTGGAGCTCCAGCATCAGTCCTTTCAACGAATATTCAGGATTGATTTTCTTTAGGATTGACTGGTTTGATCTCCTTGCAGTCCAAGGGACTCTCAAGAGTCTTCTTCAGCACCACAGTTCAAAAGCATCAGTTCTTCAGTGCTCAGTCTTCTTTATGGCCCAGCTCTCACATCTATACGTGACTACTGAAAAAACCATACCTTTGACTAGAGGGACCTTTGTTGGCAAAGTAACGTCTCTCGTTTTTAATATGCTGTCTAGGTTGGTCGTAGCTTTTCTTCAAAGGAATAAGCATCCAGCAGCATTATTTACAATTTTTAAGACATGGAGTCAACAGATGAATGTATCTCCTAGGCACCATGCTATACTGCTTCCACAGCATCATAGTAGCAATGGTGGTGAAATATATTTATTCTGAATATTCTGTGTTAGTACCTACTTAGTGCTAGGCACTGTTCTTGGAATTTAGTTAACAATATCTCTCTCGATGGAAACTACATTCTAGTGAAAGATAAATACTAAAATATAAACAGGCAATGGGGGTGGAATGAATTGGGAGATTGGGATTGACATATACACACTATTTGATACAATGTGAAAAATAGGTAACTAACAAGAACCTACTGTAAAGCACAGAGAATTCTGCTCAATGCTCCATGGTGACCTAAATGGGAAGGAAATCCAAAAATGAGGGGATATATGTATATGTTCTCTGGTGGATCAGATAGTCAAGAATCTGCCTGCAAGGCAGGAGACCTGGGTTCAACTCTGTGTTGAGAGATCCCCTGGAGAAGGGAATGTCAACCCATTTCAGTAGTCTTGCCTGGAGAATTCCACAGACAGAGGAGCCTGGTGGGTTATATTCCATGGGGTCACAAAGGGTCAGACATGACTTAGAGACTAACACTTTCACTTTCATAGCTGATTCACTTTGTTGTACAGTAAAAACTAACACAATATTGTAAAGCAACTATACTTCAATAATTTTTTTTGAAAAAGAAACGACCAATATAAAAAAAATTACACTAAGGAAAGGAAAAAAGAAGCAATATAAAAATAGTATATTCGGAGGTGATCAGACTTGAGAAAAAAAAAAAGAAACACTAGAACATAGTAAGAGGACTAGAGCTAGGTGAATGAAGATGGGTGAGTTGAGATATTAACAAAGAATTGAAGACAAGGAAGTGAGTCAAGGGGATAAATGGAAAGAGGCAGCTACAACCAAATCCTTAGTGTGGGAGATCGGAGATGAACAGCCAGGTCACTGTTGCTGAGCAGTGTGATCCAGGGCTGCAGAACAAAGGAGGAGTGATTGAGTGCAAATCTTGTCAGGCTTTGGTGGTTTTTACTCTGTAAAATGGGAAATCATTGCAGGATTAGGAAGAGAGAAATGACATAATTTTATAATAATATCAAGTCTATTGTTTTGCTGAGAATAGACTGCAAGGGACAAGAAAAGCCTGTTGGGAACTGCAGCAATAACCAGAAGGGGAAAAGTGATGGTGGCTTGGGGTGGATGGAAGCAGTAAAGCCAACAGATTTTGCAGATGGATGGTTATGTTGCGGGCGAATAGCAAGAGAAAATGAACTCTAGTTACCACTTACTGAAAGTGGGAGACCATGGAAGGGGAAGAATTAAGCATGGGCGTTTGGAGGGTAGTTGTTTTGGACAACCATATAGATGCTGAATAGTGCTTTTCTTGTGGCTTAGCTGGTAAAGAATCCTCCTGCCATGTGGGAGACCTGGGTTTGATCCCTGGGTTGGGAAGATCCCCTGGAGAAGGGAAAGGCTACCCACTCCAGTATTCTAGCCTAGAGAATTCCATGAACTGTATAGGCCATGGGATAACAAAGAGTCGGATACAACTGAGCAACTTTCACACACATGGATGCTGTTACACCTTGGAGTTTAGAGATCTGGGTTAAGGAAATAAATTTGAGAGTTGTAAGTAAAGAGGCAGTATTTTAAATACAATAATGCAGGTAATGTTGGAAAAAATAAAGCTATAGATGTCATTTATCGTAGATTTACTAGATTGTCATGCACTATGGTTAATTTAAGAGGTGGGACAGATAGGAGATATTTAGTATCAGGGACCAGAAACCCAGTGGTCTCTATTCCTTGATCGGCTTTTTTAGGGAATGTTGTCTGTGATGGATGTAGTGGCAAGTAACACAGTCCTCTCTCCACTTCTAAGAGGGCTTGAGACAATTGCAAGGCTCCATCCAGAGATCCGCTTTCAAGCTTCAAACTGGGCCCCGCCCCACGCGCTTGCGCACAAAGGCAGGGGGTGGGGCCTGATTGAGTACAAAGTAAGCTACGAAAGGCGTTGCCAGGTAAAGGAAGCGTTGCCAAGGCCGTGACAGTTGGCCTCCGGCTGGCCCAGCCCAGGCCACGGATCTCGAGTGGAGAGCACGAGCACCGCTGGGCTCGCTTGCAAGCTCCTGGGCGGGGCGCCCCGGCCTCTCAAGGATGGCTGAGCGAGGGTTACCCCTGCGAGCAGGACCCAAGGGTGAGAGGCCCCATTGCGGAGGGATGGGTGCGCCCTCTCTGAAGCCATCCAGGGTCCACCCCTTCTTCTTCAGGGTACCTGAGATTTGTCCGCCTCCCTCCTCTATTTTCTTTTTTATAGAAGGGTCTTTAATTTCAACTCTCGGTGGTTTCCAGGCGGCCCTGTGCCCCCTTTGTCTTTAAGGGTCGCGATTCTGGAGCTCCTTTCTGAGTTCCTCCTGCGGCGCGACCATTTGATCCCCGGTGTTGAGGACACTTTCTCCATCCCAGCCTTCTCTAGGCAGATTTTGCCTCACAGACATGATTGCTGATTTCTGGCAGAAAAAAAAAAAAAAAGGTTGAGGGACCGGAGAAGTCACATTAGTCACCTTGCAGGGTCCCTGAAAGGAGGGGCTTTATGCTGCAGAGGTACACAGCACACCTGGACCATGGACCACCAAGGCTTGGACTCTGGGAACCAGTTTTGTTGTTCAACTGAACACCAACAACTTTGGGAACTGTGAGAAATTTAGAGGTTATCAAGTGACTTGCTAGTTAAAGGGCCCTTCTGACAAATCCTGCCTTGCCTAGGAACAGAAAAAAATAAAATGGGCAAAAAAATGGGAGATTAGCCTTACTGATGACTCTTGGAGTCTGAAAACGAAAAGCACTTTTAAAAGCAAGAAGAAGGTGACATGTTTGCACAGAAAGGAGTTTGACAGTATATCAAAGACTTCTTCTGTTAGATTTGAGCCTCAGATTGTCAGGGAATTAATATCAGTTGGATTTTTCAATACCCATGTAAATCCTAATAATGTTTAATAAAATCTGATCTTTGCATAGTAGGGAGGCATTGCCATTTCCTGTCTCCAGATACAACTTAATATTACAGAGGTAAAAAGTATTTCGTATCAGTTATTTTTTTCCTACAGCTGTCATTAAAACTTACAAAGTGCTAAAGGTTACCAGCAGAATTAGTGCAGTCACTGAATTTCTGAGAATCACTGAAATCTTTAAGGAATTTTAAGTTGATTTTTTTCCTATTTTTAGTTTCATTCTGTTTTCAGTAAATAGAAAGCTGTAAGAAGGTCTCGCAGGTAGCACAGTGGTAAAGACTCCACTTGGCTTTAACGTCATAAGCATTCACTGTTATAACTAAAATTCAAATTCACTTACAGGATCTACTTTATTAGATCTGGTTTAATGTATTTCAGCTAATGAACCATACTGAAATAGAAAAATGAATTCAAGAAATCACGGTGAAAATTCTGGGCACTCCTTCCATAAATGACTATAATATATACTGATATATAATAATTATAATATTAAAATGTAAATACATATATAATATGTACTATAAAATATTATTGTTCACTGTTCAGTCACTAAGTCATGTCTGACTCTTTACGCCCTGTGGTTTGCAGCACACTAGGCTTCTCTGTCCTTCTCTATCTCCCAGAGTTTGCTCAAACTCATGTCCATTGAATCGGTGATGACATCCAACCATTTCATCCTCTGTTGCCCCCTTCTCCACCTGTCCTCAATCTTTCCCAGCATCAGGGTCTTTTCCAATGAGTCAGCTCTTCACATCAGGCAGCCAAAGTATTGGAGCTTCAGCTTCAGTCCTTCCAATGAGTATTCAGGGTTGATTTCCTTTGGGATTGATTGACTGGTTTGATCTCCTTGCTGTCCAAGGAGCTCTCAAGAGTCTTCTCCAGCACCACAGTTTGAAAGCATTAATTCTTGGGCATTCAGCTTTCTTTATGGTCCAACTCTCACATGCACACATGACTACTGGAAGAACCATACATAACTTTGACTATATGGACCTTTGTGATGCCTCTGCTTTTTAATACGCTGTTTAGGTGTGTCATAGCTTTTCTTCTGAGAAGCAAGCAACTTTTAACTTCAGGCTGCAGTGATTTTGGAGCCCACTAAAATAAAATCTTCCACTGTTTCCATTTTTCACTATCTATTTGCCATGAAGTGATGGGACTGGATGCCATGATCTTGGTTTTTTGAATGTTGAATTTTAACCCAGCTTTTTCACTCTCATCTTATATACAATAAATATTAAATGAATGATATTTTGGGGTAGTAAGAAGTAGCTGAGAAAACAAGTGCAAGATTATGTCTTTGAAAAATTGGCTATACAAATTTGATGACTATACAGTTACTTTAGAGTTGAAAATGTAATTTCAGAAACTAAGTTGTTTTGTTTTAAAAAATTTTAATAAAATTTATTTTAATTGGAGGATAATTACTTTACAATATTGTATTGGTTTTGCCATACTTTGACATGAATTATTTTAACCCAGCTTTTTCACTCTCATCTTATATACAATAAATATTAAATGAATGATATTTTGGGGTAGTAAGAAGTAGCTGAGAAAACAAGTGCAAGATTATGTCTTTGAAAAATTGGCTATACAAATTTGATGACTATACAGTTACTTTAGAGTTGAAAATGTAATTTCAGAAACTAAGTTGTTTTGTTTTAAAAAATTTTAATAAAATTTATTTTAATTGGAGGATAATTACTTTACAATATTGTATTGGTTTTGCCATACTTTGACATGAATCCACCATAGGTGTACATGTGTTCCCCATTCTGAACCCCCTCTTAGAGGAGCCTGGCAGGCTACCGTCCATGGGGTCGCAGAGAGAGGGACATGACTGAGCATGCATGCTTAATCCCCTACCTCTAAATGCCCCTCCCCTCTCCCGTCTCTCCCCTGGTAACCACTAGTTTGTTCCCCGTATCTGTGAGTCCATTTGTTTTTGTTATACTCACTAGTTTTTTACCTACTTTTGAAGGGATGTGCTCTGAAGCTCTGGTAAGGGCTAGAACGCGTCCCCTGGCTCCAATTCAGAGATACTCATTTAGTGCAGTCCGTCCTCTCTTTCCCCCACCCCTAACACACTAAAAAGCTTCCCACTGTCCTTTTTTTCTCCCTTACTTTTCTTCCAGCTCAGAGCAATCCTATTTCATTTTTCACAGAACACAATTTTCTGTGTCCGCTTTATCATTTTTACCCCTCTCAGTGTCATTAATGACCTTCGAGCTTAGTCAGTTATTTTATGCTCTTGCCTTCCACATTCATCCTTACTCCCTCCCTCCCCTCCCCATTTCAGCACTGAAGGACAGTTGTACAATGAGTAAATTGTACAGTTGTGTCCCAGTTCCCCTAGGGACAATCTTCTTCCTTGAGCTATTAAGTTGGAAAATGGCTTTTTAAAAAAACATCAAGGTTTTGTCACAGAGCAGGTGCAATCATTAAAATGTGAAATTAGTCCTTTTTCCAGCGAAAGTGATACAATACTTTACTTGTAACTGCACAAAGGGATTTAGGAAATGGAATATAAAAAAACCTATCAAGAGCTTTAGAGAGTTATGTGCAAAGTTATGTGATATTTTGTTCCTGCAATACAGACAATAAAGCCATACTGGTGTGGAATGCCAGAGTTTTGCCTTCTGGTTTCGCTCTTGCAAAATCAGCTCATTTAAACTTTGGAGAATGACCTCCTTTTCCTCCATGCATGCATCCACGTAGTCTCTGCTCCCTACACTCACTGGGTTCCTCCAATATGTCAGGCAGGATGATGAATTAAAAGAAAAGAAAAAGAAAAAGCAATCCTTTTTATCCTGAAAAACATGTCAATAATTATCCTCTATTCTAGGCGCGGCTCTCACTTCAAAAATTGTCTCACAAATTGTATTTACTTGCAGAAAATGAGGCGGTGCAGTAATAATAAACCTGCCTGCAGGCAGACTCACTAAGGCAGATGTGGTTTTACAGCACTCTGTAAAATCCACGACTGTTTGCTAGTTATGAACTGGCAGCCCAGTGGGCTTGGACTATATTGGGGAAAAAAAAAAACAGCCCAGACTTGGATTCTTGCTCTGCGGTATGCTGCTCATTTGGCTTGCACTTGGCCTCTCTGAGCCTCAGTTTCCTCCTGTAAAAAGAAGAACTAGCATTTCCCAGACAGTGGTTCTTAGGACTGAATGAGATCCAATTGACAGGGTTTCTTTTACCGCGCCTGTTGCCAAGTCAATGCGCCATAAATTATAATTTTAGCAGCATCATTATCATGACCGGAGTTTACAGCCTGGGAGACAGGACTGATCCAAATCAGGCTTTTTTTTTTTTTTCCCCTCAGAAAGAGAATGGCAGGACTAATTTCAAGGAGGTAGAGGAGACCTGGGTTGAAAATTGTAGTGCATCCCTCGGTCCTAGCCTCCCTCCTCTTCTCTGAGTTGTGTGCCCACTTCCATCACTTATGTACCCCAATTATTCATTACCTCCATGAATGACCCTTTACATCAGCACCCCGTCAGTGATCCTTCCCTGTCACAATGATATTTCCTTCTGTCGAGCCCAAACTTACTTAGAAATAGCTTAACTCGGGGAAATAGCTGACCACTTTAAATGAGTCAACAAAAGGAAGAAAATAAAAATCAATGTTCTTCTTGTTTGTGGATGGAGATGATGGAAGAGGAAAAGGACACAGAGATAACTGGACTAAAAAAAAGAGACTTAATAATCCAAACTTAACAAAAGGAACTGATGCTTGGCTGCAGAGAGGACTATTGATTTCATTGTTCATCTCAATCTGGCTCACTGAATTGTAGAATACTGGAGAGTATTGTAGAGCTGGAAAAGATTTCAAAAATCATTCAGTCAAACCCCATCTTTTTTGAGAAACTAAGGCCCAGATAAGTCTTAAATGCCACCCAGCTCATGGCTGCAGACCTACAACCAGACTTTACATTTCTTACAGTTTCATTCCAAAAAGAATTTCAAATGATTTAGGTGTAGCATGTTTAGGTGGTTGAGGTTATCATATTTTGTCTCCATTTGTTTGCTGCCATGGACTTCGTGTACCATGAAAAAGATGCAGTCTGAATAAATGGGTCTGGACTGGTGGGCTTTACTTTATGTGTTCCACGGTGGTGGTGGAGTGGTCTCTGCCCTGACATTGCAGACAGAATTCTAAGAGGATAGACATTTTTTTAGGGATAGGATGCAAAACTTTAACATACTCCCAAAGGTGCCAGTGAGCAAAACAAAGTTAAGCGAGTAGACTGGGCCAGAGAAAGGAATGGCGAGCCCAGGGTTTCCACGCTCTGCAGGTAGGGCTGCAGGTAGGAAGCACCAGGACAGACGTGGAGGGTGCGGGAGAAGCTGGCCCTGCAGAGTGGACTTCGCCCTCTAACTTGGCTTCAAGCAGTGTGGCTTTACTTTCTACCTGCTTTTGAAGTCTGTGGTCTGCTTAGTTTGCTGAAGGAAAGGCTTCTGCTGCTGAGTGTAGTGAGGCCGAAACTACCATTAGAATATACCCTGTAAAATCTCAACAAAGGTGTGAAACTGTTCATTAAACAAATAATAATAATGTATAGCATTCTGCCAAGAGCCCTCTTGTGCCTCACTGTCTCTGCTGCCATTCTATTACTTTCATTTTAACAATCAAAATGACAGATACATCATGCCTTCTCAGCACCTTCATGTTTGCCTGCTGGTGGCAAGAAAATAAGGAGCAGGCATTGGAGGTGGCCACGGAAAAAAGAGCCTGAGTCCATTCTTTCTCATTCTGAGAGGATAATGGAAATTACCTTTTCTGTTTGCCTGGCATCTCACAGGCTCATCTTTGTCCCAAAGGTCATCTAGGTGCTGCTTACAGATGTAGCAGAAACCCCCAGGGGTTGCCCACATTTTTCTCTTTTATAAAAAATCACCCCCAAAATACTCTCTCCTCCATTTTTTCTCAGACAATAAAGAGTTGAGGGCATATATTTACAAATAAGACATTTAAAGTTTTTATAATGTTTGATAACTTGAGATGGAGAAAAAAAAATGAGAACTAGCAAAAAGCAATAAAGCTTAGAAAGCAATATATTTGGTCATTTTCACCCCAAATTAGAACTTTGTGCCCCTAAGATACAAGCCTAAATAATGTGGTTTCTGTTGCATTAATCTAAAGCTATAATATGGCAAAAGTAAATTATAAAAGATCACACAAAAAAAGCTAAAACCTTAGCAGCAGCTAGCAGGAATATTTTTGGCAAGCAATCACTCTTACAGATTCAGTTATAAACATCAGGATCACGGTCTGGGCCTGCGTGGGTTTGTACGAAATTCAAGTACAATTAGATGATTTCAAAAACAAGTACCTGGTGAGATACAGTCCATGGGGCTGCAGAGTCAGACACAACTGAGTGTGTGCACATGCTCACACACACGTGCAAATGTATCGTTTCAAAAATAAGTATTGTACTGAAAAATGACCACATAAAGATGTTTTTATCTTTGGAAGTTTGTTATCTCTCTTCTCTGCTTTTACCTTCTGACTTCACATGGTCATGAAGGCTGACAGAGCCCAGGATTGAAGAGGTACTCAGCAATCAGCTAGTTCACTCTCTCTCTCTCCAGTTCTCCACAAGTCTAACCATTTCTACTTGTCCATATGGTCTGTCCCCTGGACATGCAGCAATGTTCTGGACACTGTGAATTATATAAGGTGATGTTCCTGTTTTCAAGGAATTTATGATCTCATTGGAAACTTTGGAACTACACTTAAGCAGTTACAGTCACAGTAGGCAATGGCAGACTGAGCAGGAAGTGATAAAACACAGGAGTTAATTTTAGTCTTTTTTGGGATCCTTTATGGAACCTAATATCAGGTTTACAACGTAGCTTGTTGAACTAGAGTAGTACATAGACAGCAGAGATGAGAGACCAGGTCTCCAAGAGTATAGAAGTTGACGATCAAAATTAGAAATAGAGGGAATAATCACAGGGATAAAAGAAAAGAACCACTTACTTAGCATTTATCTTTCTCTAAGCACTTGTCATATACTTATTGACTTTATAATTACAATTCTCATAAAGTAACTAATATGGGAGATTGTGTACACCTGTGGCTGATTCATGTCAATGTATGGCAAAACCAATACAGTATTGTAAAGTAGAATAAAGTATTAAAAAAAAATAGACAGATGAACAAACAGAAGCTCAGAGGGGTCTTACAGTCAACATGTAGAAAGGTTTAGCTTTCATACCACACTTGTCTGATTTCTGAGTCCATGCTTAAAAAAGGATTGATTCCTGAACCTATCATTTCTGAGACTCTGTGCGTTAAATATCCAGTATTTGATGTCTTATTTAATTATGAAATATAGCAAAGTTCATAAAGTATTCCAGCATTTCTATAGAAAGTTTACTAATATCTAAGTATGTAATAATCTTCTACTCCTCACATTAATATACCTTAAAGAACATTACTACAGCATCCTTAAGATGACAGCAAAGAAGACCATGGGGCATACATTTTGTTTCCATAAACTCATATAGAATGCTGGCACATTCAGAATATATTAATAACTGGTAAATTGCTCAGTATTTTATTTAGCTCCCATGTATGGAACTCTGACTTGAACGGGAACTACTTAACTATTGGGGTGGATAAAATGATGTTGGCAAGTAAAAGAAGATACAAATCTGATCAAGATTTAATGGTACCATTTTAACCCGTGGCGGATTCATGTCAATATGGCAAAACCAATACAGTATTGTAAAGTACAATTTTAAAAAAAATTAATAAAAAAAAGAAAATGACTGTAAACACATATCATCTGCACACACTGCAAGTATAACTTTAAAACAGGAAAGCCAAATACAATGGGACCTACCCCCAGCATATGGAAAGGGCACTTACACAGCTACCATCTGTTGCTTGGAGAAAGTTAGCTGAAGGAATGCTCACATCTGGATGTGACAACCAATTAGGGGGAGTTACAGGTAACACCTGTGCACGTTCAGCTGTCCCACCCCCATGCCAACCTCAGACACGGAGGTGGTTTCTACCCACTGATCCTGAAACCTAACACTGATGGCTGTAGAGAAATGATACAGGGGGCGCACAGAGACCAAGAGAAAAGCTAAGATTCTGCCTCAAAATCCTGCTTTCTCCTCCTTTTCTAAAGGATGTGGAACAAAACGACAGTACAAAATGAGAATTTTCTTTTCTAATGCTTTTTCCTAGCATAAGAAAATGAATGTCCACTTTCTCCTGAGAGATCACAGAGGCTCTAATGGGAAGAAAGAAAAAGGAAAAGAGGAGAAAGTGAGGAGGCGGGACCAGTGCACAGACAGCAGTGAACGCCAGGAAGAAAACTAAGGTAATGACTTAGTTTTCGCCACAGTTTTATATCTCTCTTCAAGTCATCTTTTAGTTTCTGAAGGGACAAGACAAATTTACCCTTCTATTAGGGAAATAAAGAGTAAGCCAAAATCTTTTCTCTACTGAAGCTTACTGTCACACACGCCCTTCACAAATTTGACCTTTTTCTGCTGTTTACATGTATGACATAACTATTATGAGGCTTTTAAGAGTCACTTTACAAATGAGAAAATGATGGTATCAGGCATTAAGAAACACACCTGAGTTTACTTGATGAAAAAGTGCAAAAGAAGAACAAAGCATGTTCCATAACAGATTCCGAGTTTAGCTTAGATAAAGTACCACAGAAGCATAAGGTCTGGTATTGTTATGCAGTTGCTAAGTCATGCCCTACTCCCTGCAACTCCACAGACTGCAGCACGCCAGGCTCCTTTGTCCTCCACTGTCTCCTGGACTACAGTATAATGAGATATAAACCAGTACACTGTCTTTATCTGCTACTATGGCTTCATTCACAAAAGAACTTATAAGATGGCTTTTGCTGTCCTGGTCTTACCTCATGCATAGAAGGTGCAGAAAAGACCCTAATGAGCATAACTCCTGGCCTTCCTTACTCTTGAGGCGAGAGCTTGCAAGGCTAGGGACGTCAGCGGCCCCACAAGGGAAAAACAATTCCTGAGATGAAAGTCAGGGGAGTGGTCGGTTAAGTTCCAAAGTGGTGGCAACTCTGCTCTTTTTACAGTTTCTGGCCATAAAAGTAACCAGACCTGGGAGAGCAGATGACTACAAGGTCAAGGTCATCAGTGGAGGTCCCAGAGGCAGCAGCATGGACCTCAATGACTAGCCTGGCACAGTTCAGTTTAGTCGCTCAGTCGTGTCCGACTCTTTGCAACCCCATGAATCGCAGCACGCCAGGCCTCCCTGTCCATCACCAACTCCCAGAGTTCACTCAGACTCACATCCATCGAGTCAGTGATGCCATCCAGCCATCTCATCCTCTGTTGTCACCCCTTCTCCTCCTGCCCCGAGTCCCTCCCAGCATCAGAGTCTTTCCAATGAGTCAACTCTTCACATCAGTTGGCCAAAGTATTGGAGCTTCAGCTTAAGCATCATTCCTTCCAAAGAAATCCCAGGGCTGATCTCCTTCAGAATGGACTGGTTGGATCTCCTTGCAGTCCAAGGGACTCTCAGGAGTCTTCTCCACAGTTCAAAAGCATCAATTCTTTGGCGCTCAGCCTTCTTCACAGTCCAACTCTCACATCCATACATGACCACAGGAAAAACCATAGCCTTGACTAGACAGACCTTAGTCGGCAAAGTAATGTCTCTGCTTTTGAATATACTATCTAAGTTGGTCATAACTTTTCTTCCAAGGAGTAAGCGTCTCTTAATTTCATGGCTGTAATCACCAACTGCAGTGATTTTGGAGCCCCCCCAAAATAAAGTCTGACACTGTTTCCACTGTTTCAAGTCAAAACCCTAAGGAAACCATTCTTCTGGATTTGGGCAGAGTGTCTTCCAGAAATCTTTTTCTTCATTTTCCTGGACTAATAAAGACTGGTTAGGAGAAACGTTAAACTGACTGACTAGGAGAGGGAAAACTTGCTTGAGAAAAACTCAGACATGGCAGTTTCAACACCTACCCCCAAACTGCCGAACAGGAAACAATGTCACACACACACGAGAAGGTTCAGTATAAACATTCACTACCTGAGAAGACAGTACTTCAAACAACACCATATGAAATTACTAAGAAAAGTCTCAGTTTCTAAGTCTGATTCCTAACATTAAGGCTCAACTGGGGAAAAAAAAGTATGTAAGTTAAAAGAACACATTTTCATAAAGAGAACTACTATATATTAACACTATAACCAAATACCACATAGTTGGCTAAAGGTGTGGGAGAAAAGTGTTTTGGGATGAATTATGGACCAAAAAGGATCCACGGCTAGCAATTAATCTCTAAAATCCTTGACCAAAGTTTCCCTTTCCATCCAGGCTGATAAATGCGCTTTGGGATTTGATATTCAGAAAATCCTTGGGAAGTATTCTAGGAGTAATTTTTTTCTGAGGAGGCAAAGTAGTAAAGAAAGGAAGTTAAATTGCCTTCACTACTCCTTTGATATGCTTATCTTTTTAATAGGGTAACAGCATGCTGATCTGCAATAACACAATTTAAATGGAAATTAAGATATATTACACATTTTGATGCCTTTAAAAATAGCAATGCACCAAGTCTAAAAAGATTTCATCAGGCATAATTTAACCTTTTCATGAGGATCCAAGGTCAAGATTATAAATTTCTTATTAGTTATGTTTGTTGTTCTTTAGTTGCTCAGTAGTGTCCGACTCGTTTGTGACCCCATGGTCTGTAGCCCGCCAGGCTCCTCTGTCCGTGGGATTTTCTGGGCAAGAATACTGGAGTGGGTTGCCATTTCCTCCTCCAGGGGACCTTCCTAACCCAGGGATCAAACCTGGGTTTCTGAATCTTCTGCACTGCAGGGGGCTTCTTTACCACGGAGCTACTAGGGAAGCTGTCCTGTTCAGTTCAGTTGCTCAGTTGTGTCCGACTCTTTGCGACCCCACGGACTGCAGCACGCCAAGCTTCCCTGTCCATCACCAATTCCCGAAGCTTGCTCAAGCTCATGTGCACTGAGTCAGTGATGCCATCACCATCTCGTCCTCAGTCGTCCCCTTCTCCTCCTGCCTTCAATTAGTTCTGTGGTCCTGGGCAATTCATAAGAAACTTGCTAAGCTTAGGTGTCATCTTTATCACATGAATGACAGTACTTCTCTCACAGAGTAGTGATGGTAATAGTTGATTAAATAAAATCAATCCTGTATAACACTTGGCATAGAGCTCATTGCATTTTTACATCCTCAAAATGGTATCTACTGCTACGTTTAACATATTTCTCTGCTCTTGGTTATGACCTAGAAAATTAAACTGACCTATGAGTGTAGGTCAGAAAGACCTTAGAAAGATCTCTCTTTTAAGAAAACAAAAGATCTAACTCCAATACTGTAGACCTGATGTCAGAAGAAGTCCTCTCAGTATAAAAGCCTGAATATGCTGAATAAACATTAAAAAAAAAAATTAAAGCCCGTATTTTAACTGTCAGAAGAAGAACTGAATCCTCTGGTGGGAAAAGAATTCAGTGCCTCCTAGTAAGCCAGGGCTGAAGAAAGAGTTTCCCTAAGGCCTCTTCCCATTCTGAAGGTCTAGAGTATGAGCTTTAGCCTGTGGGATTTTGGTAGTCCAAGGACAAGCCTGGGGCCCTGAAAAATAAGAGGTTGGATCAGAATCCCTGCTTCTCCCTTGCAATGAACGACTTGGGGAAACAAAAAACCCATGTTCTAGAAGCAGACGGTGGGTGAACCTGTTGCCTGCCTTGGTCTTGACTCATAGAGCCTGGCATGGGGAGCAGGGGAAAGGCACCCCTGACCATTTCTAATCCCAAATCAACACTAGTGCACGTTTGGAATTAGAATTCACCATGTTTATGGGGCCTCACAAATAATCCTCTCTGCAGGATCATACCTTCCACTCAGGCCTCGAAGAACTCCCACAGATGAAGTTTCAAGGACAGCATGAGCTTGCCGGCATGGTTAGCCAATACATGAGCAGCTCAGCCAGAACAAGGCATAGAATCAGACCTACAGAGCAGAAGGGATTTTAATTATGGACAAATATATAATAAGTATGTATAAAGAAATAAAACAAGTATCAAATGTATCCCCAGGGAACATGAGACTGTCACAATTTATAGGTAGATCTGAGGAAGAACCTAATGGTATTTCTGAAAATGAAAAATATAAAAATTGACATCAGAAATATAATGGAGAAAGTAAAACACAAGATGGGACATTGCTGAAGTGATTAAGAAGAAGTAACAGCTGTACTAGCTAGCAAGGTCATGCTCAAAATCCTCCAAGCTAAACTTCAACGGTACATGAACCGAGAACTGCCAGGTGTATAAGCTGGACTTAGAAAAGGCAGAGGAACCAGAAATCAAGCTGCCAACATCCAGTGGATCATAGAAAAAGCAAGAGAATTTCAAAAATTTTACTTCTGCTTCACTGACTACGTTTAAGACACTGACTATGTGGATCACAACAAACTGGAAAATTCTTAGAGATGGGAATACCAGACCACCTTACCTGCCTCCCGAGAAACCTGTATGCAAGTCAAGAAAAGAGTTAGAACTGAGCATGGAACAATAGAATGGTTCAAATCTGGGAAAGGAGTGTGTCAAGGTTGTTGTATATTGTCACCCTGTTTCTTTAACTTGGGCTTCCCTGGTGGCTTAGATGGTAAAGAATCTGTCTGCAGTGCAGGAGATCAGGGTTCGACCCCTGGGGTGGGACAATGCCCTGGATCCCTTGGCTACTCACTCCAGTATTCAGGCCTAGAGAATTCCAAGGACTGTACAGTCTATGGGGTTGGAAACAGTCCGACATGACTGAGTGACTTTCAGTTCACACTTATTTAACATATATGCAGAATACATTATGTGAAATGCAGGGCTGGATGAAGCACAAGCTGGAATCAAGATTGACCAATAACTTCAGATATGCAGATGATACCACCCTTATGGCAGAAAGTGAAGAGGAACTAAAGAGCCTCTTGATGAAGGTGAAAGAGGAGAGTGAAAAAGCTGGCTTAAAACTTAGTATTTAAAAAACTAAGATCAAGGCATCCAGTCCCATCATTTCATGGCATACAGATGAGGAAACAATGTTAACAGTGATAGACTTCATTTTTCGTGGGCTCCAAAATCACTCCAGATGGTGACTGCAGCCATGAAATTCAAAGACACTTGCTCCTTGGAAGAAGAGCTATGACAAACCTAGACAACGTATTAAAAAGCAGAAACATCACTTTGCTGACAAAGGTCCATATAGTCAAAGCTATGGTTTCTCCATTAGTCATGTACAGATGTGAGAGTTGGACCATAAAGAAGGCCGAGCACCAAAGAAATGCTGCTTTCGAATTGTGGTGTTGGAGATGATTCTTTAGAGTCCCTTGGACTGCAAGGAGATCCAACTAGTCAATCCTAAAGGAAATCAATCCTGAATATTCACTGGAAGGACTGATGCTGAAGCTGAAACTCCAATACTCTGGCATCTAATTTAAAGAGCTGATTCATTAGTAAGACCCTGATGCTGGGAAAGATTTATGGCGGGAGGACAAGGGGACAACAGAGGATGAGATGGTTGTATGGAATCACCAACTTGATGGACATGAGTTTGAGCAAGCTCTGGGAGATGGTGAAGGACAGGGAAGGCTGCTGTGCTGCAGTCTATGGGGTTGCATAGAGCCGGACACAACTGAGCGACCAAACACCACAATAGTTGTACTGTACCACACTGTGCCTAGTTGCTTAGTCACGTTGGATTCTTTGTAATCCCTTAAATTAAGCTTTGTAATACGCTTTGTAGGTTAATTATACCTTCCCTCCGTACCTGGTAATTCAAAATAGGTAAAGCAATGAAAAGAGGGTAATTTCTTTCTTAAGCAGAAACATGCATATGCAAAACAGCATATAAAGAAAAGCCACAGGGGTAAAAAACTACTTAAAGTCTTAAAACAGCCATTGTTAAGCACATTTGTTTCTTTATTCAAAAACATTTCCTGAGTTTCTATTATAAAGTGAGACATTGTACCTGACAAGATGCACAGTAATAGAAGCAAAAAAGGTACAGCCTTTTTCTTGCAAGACCTTACAACTATGAACTGATAAAACAACATACTTGGGTGGAAAAGTAAATTGATATTAACTTTCTGGAAAGTAATTTGGCAAAATGTAGCAAAATAAAAAACATTAAAAATATTCAAAACCCTTGACTTCAAGAACGATTAGATATTCAGCTAAGGCTTACAGATAATCTAAGAAACATTCCTATAGTGCATTTTTTTCCAAAAAGCTGAATTTGTTTCTGAAAACTGCTGAGTAACTTTAGTTTGTTCAGTCTCTAGTAGCACAAATTCTAAACACTGTATTTTGCTTCTCAATTCTATTATATAAACTGAAAAGTGACTAGGCAATTTGTAAATAATTAATTACTGGTTATAGAGTATGTTTAAAAAAAATCCTTGCCCAATAAAACATTAAAAATATTCAAAACCCTTGACTTCAAGAACGATTAGATATTCAGCTAAGGCTTACAGATAATCTAAGAAACATTCCTATAGTGCATTTTTTTCCAAAAAGCTGAATTTGTTTCTGAAAACTGCTGAGTAACTTTAGTTTGTT
Source organism: Madoqua kirkii (assembly GCA_006408675.1). Lineage (NCBI taxonomy): Eukaryota > Metazoa > Chordata > Mammalia > Artiodactyla > Bovidae > Madoqua > Madoqua kirkii. The sequence goes on from SJYC01143945.1 coordinate 19,276, forward strand.
CAGTCTCTAGTAGCACAAATTCTAAACACTGTATTTTGCTTCTCAATTCTATTATATAAACTGAAAAGTGACTAGGCAATTTGTAAATAATTAATTACTGGTTATAGAGTATGTTTAAAAAAAAATCCTTGCCCAAGGCCACCTCATGCGAAGAGTTGACTCATTGGAAAAGATTCTGATGCTGGGAGGGATTGGGGGCATGAGGAGAAGAGGACGACTGAGGATGAGGTGGCTGGATGGCATCACTGACTCGATGGACGTGAATCTGAGTGAACTCCGAGAGATGGTGATGGACAGGGAGGCCTGGCGTCCTGTGATTCATGGGGTCGCAAAGAGTCGTACACGACTGAGCGACTGAACTGAACTGAAGGACTTCCTCAATGGTCCAGTGGTTAAGACTCTACCTTCTAATACAGAGAGCCTGGGTTTGATCCCTGGATGGGAACTAAGGTCCCACATACCACTGGGTATGGCCAAAATTAAAATAAGAAATATATATATATATACACACATACACACACACACACACACACACACATAACCAACAAGGACCAACTGTGGAAAAAAAAGAACTCCTTGTCCAGAAGGATACTAGTTTTATTTTTTAAATCACTGAATCTTTGCATAAACTGGAAAAGTAAACCTAAGACACATATTTCATCTTATTCTGCATTTTAAAAATGGCATCACTTGTTTCCTTTAAAAAGTTTCCGTCCATTCAAAAATATTTTGAAGTTCAACTGTCTGATTTAAGTTAGGCTGTAGAAATTGTATAGTATTTAAATTAAACCTTAACCTTGTTCTTGACTGAACCTAACTAAGAATTCTGTCAGAGTCCTTGTTGGCCTCCTGGTCATGTTTTTCCTTAGACACGGAATCTCATCTTTACTGGTTATCACTGGTCTCATCTTTGCTGGTCATTATTAAATGAGCCCATTCAGAATGAGTCCCATTCAGCTGTGGTGTGGCTTGACACGGCCCTACAGACCTACACTATCCACTGCTACTAACAGTAACTAGCTGACAGTCTGTAACCTGCCTTATATGACATTCAAATGGACATCCTTCAGACATGGTAATCCAGTTCAATGCTGGCCTCAAGTAGTTTGGTATACCACCATTGTGAACTGGTAAAGATTCCAGTCATACTTGGCCTCCTCACCCTTCAACAAAGATATGTCTATGGCACTTGCTAAGGTTGAAACATTTGTGATGAACTCTGGATTGAAGATGTGCATTGAGAGTATCATAAAATAGAGAATGTTAGTTACTAGGTTCGCTCAGCATCGATGTTATTGATTTGTATGGTCTCCCCATTCTTGGTTGTAATGGCATCAGGCTTGTTGGGCTTATGCCTGAGGTTATGTTCACAAAGAAGACCAGATCCATCTCAAAGAACCCCCCTGCCAATGCAGGAGACATGAGGCACGGGATAAATCCCTGGGTTGAGAAGATTCCCTGGAGAAGGGCATGGCAACCCACCTCAGTATTCTTGCTTGGAGAATCCCATGGACAGAAGAGCCTGGTGGGCTACAGTACGCAGGGTCGCAAAGAGTTGAACACAGCTGAAGCAACTTAGCACAACGTAAGCTTGAGGCAGTCACAATGGCTAAAAGTATAGCACCTTTCTCCCTTCTTAGCGCTCAAGAAGACAATGTGGACATCCTAATAAGGTTACTACTAGGGTTAAAGGACATTGCCTTCCCAAAAATACGAGTGGTGCTTTACTTGCACTGAGACTGGCCCTGCAGTGAGTTTATAAGAGGACCAGAAATTTATTATATCCTTTGGCCATGCTTTAAAAAGACCCTATTTCTTAGTCTTCAGTCCAAGACTTCAGTGTGATCTGGACCTGAACTTATTCTTAGAACTTCAGAGATTCTTTTCAATTATTTCTGTAAATATGGTAAGCTGGAGTTCCCATCAAATAGCAGGCCAAGTTCTGCCCAGAAGCAAACAGGACTCTTTTCTGCCAGGCCTCCTGATCCCTGCTTCCATTTATCTGGGCAAATAAGAGTCTTCTCTTTCTGCTTCAGCTTTTCACATTTATAAAGATCAAGACACGCCCCTTCCACTGCCAGGCATTGCCATGACCCTCCTCTGTAGATGAGTTATCTTTGTCACGAAGCTGCCTGCACTCTGCTGGGAAAGCAATGCTGATATTTTCTTTGCCTACATTCTGATTTTCCTGGTCATTTGTTCCATTTGCCTTTTTGCCTAGGATAACAGGATGGTAGGCAAGCCAGCACACAGGCCATAAAAGGTTTGTTTTGCTTGCTTTTGGAGGTAGTTCAGAATGATCAAATTTCTCTTGATGTTCCAGAAATCGGTTTATCACGATTATCTCTTGTCTATGTAAACGTGGAGCATCTTTTGTTCCCTTGGCACAGACTCCTCAGACAAGACCCTTTGTCATGGCTACAGTGGGGAGACCATAACCCCAAAGATGCTTTATGCCCAGGCCCAGAGAGGGACTCTGTTTATCCGTGGTGGATTCATGTTGACATACGGCAAAACCAATACAATAATGTAAAGTAATTAGCCTCCAATTAAAATAAATAAATTAATATTAAAAAAAAGATATTCAAGTGAATGGTATCACACACACACACACACACACACAAAACTGGAAATAGACTCAGGCTTGATGGAAATACTCATACAAAATGAACATTATGTAGTCACTAAATATTACGTTTGAAAATCACATTAATGGCCAGAGAAACTGTTCACAAAAATATAACATTAAAGGAAAAGAAGAAAAATCAATAGTATTCATGATTGAATATCATATAGATATTGCAAATCATGTTTTAAAGGGATGGAAATCAACAGCAAAGTGAAAAGCCACAGACAGACTCTAGAGTGAGATCTGAGTTTGAATCTCACCTCTATCATTTACAAGCTTTGTGAACCTGAGTGACTTTTAAAATCTTTCTGTAATTCTGTTTCCTCATGTGACAAAAGTAGACAATGGCAGTACTTCTATTAGGGACTCTAGAAAAGATTCAATGAGTTAATATGTATAAAGTGCTTACAGGAGTGACTACCATATTGTAAACACTCAATAAATATTAGCTATTGTTATTATTAAGCGACACAAGAAACTTAATGCCAGAAAAGAAGAAAGCAGGATTTAACATTATGAACAATATACTAGTTTTAGAAAACCAACTACCTTCTCTCGAGCTCCCACCACGCACCAGGAACTCTCCCCTCCATGCACGTAGAGAAAACTTCAGAAGGAAATACACTTAAATGCTAATACTGAAGGATACGATTCTGGAAGTTTTGTTTTTCCTTTTTAGGTATTTTTGTTTTTAAATATCCAACAGTTACTATACATTTCTTTTAAAATTAGAGAGAAATGCTTTTTTTTTTTTTAAAGGACTCTTGTTTCTTCCAGTTGAACCATGGCACTCTGCCTCAGAGCTCACGTTCTCTCTTTTTTTTTTTCCTTCAAAAAGATCCAATTTGGGGACATGATTTTCAGGTTATTGGTAAGATAAGAGAATGATGACTAAAGAAAAACATATCAGAAATATCAGAACAATGTCTAAAGGAGACTGTATCAGACAGGAAAAACTGGCAGGTTCCCACATCATGGAGGAGAAAAGTAATTTCCATTTTTCCACGTAGAGAAATGGGTCAGCTAGTGATGACACTCTTGATAAAAGTCAGCACAAGGTTGGGGATAAGGAAAATGAGTTTCTCCCCCCAAATTTAATTTGTTTAGGTTTTGTGTTTACGGCTTACCAAAGTTAAGATTTGCTATGCACATGTGGACAGAAATTTGAATGATAAAGTTAAGTGACACAGATGTCTAAAAACAAAGTCTCCTTTAAAAAATGAAATATGTGACTTGAAGAAAGAATAATAAATTAAACTCATTTTTCTTTTAATCTGGATATATTTTCTTTAGAATCAATCTACTTCAACAGAAATGTCCCTGGAGTGCTATCATATTTTCTGCCTGCCCAGCACCTTTTGAACATCCTTGCGATGTTTACGGAAGTTCTTTCTTTATTGGTCCTTCTTCCCTAGTTCAGAAGACAGAACACTTTCCCAGCCTTTTATGAAGCCTAAACAAGGAAATCTCAGCTTGCTGTCGTTGTTCAGTAGCTATGTTGTGTCTGACTCTTTGTGAACCTGTGGACTGCAGCACGCCAGGCTCTCCTGTCCTTCACTACCTTCCTGAGTTTGCTCAGACTCATGCCCCTTCAGTCAGTGATGCTATCTAACCATCTCATCCTCTTCCACCTGCTTCTCCTCTTCCTGTAAATCTTTCCCAGCATCAGAGTCTTTTCAAGTGAGTCGGCTCTTCCCATCAGGTGGCCAAAGTATTTACCCAATCTCTTTCTCAGACTTTTCATTTAATTTCATCGTGACTTCTAAACATAAATGTAGAAATGGAGTGGAATTCATGTAAAAAGTGCAACATTTGGCCAGATGCTAAAATGGATCCTGGGAGCCACACACAGGAATGACTTTCTTTTTTTTTAAGCCGATAGCTATCAACCATGAAAACTAAAAAAAGTCTACAAATCTCTCAGGGATGTCTGAAAACATTATTAATGGTGTTACATGTATCCTAAAAAGCAGAGAAACAAGAAATAATATGAATTTTTAAAAATACAACTCAATGATATACTGATTTCTGTAATCAGCTCTATAATGCAAATTACCACTTCATCATAATAAATATGCAAATATATCGGGAAGCTTAAAAAGATCTTTTAACACCTGTTTTAGGGACACCAACCACCTTATATAACTACCTCTGCACATTTAGGAAACAAGATTAATCTACCAAGTCTGCTTCAATTTTAAAACATGAACACATTCAGTGATAATTTTATTTTGCAGAGCAGAAAGAAGCACAAGGGAGCTTCTAAATGTTGGCTCTCATTATACTTCCAATTATTTCAATTATTTTAGATTATGCATAAGGCAATTTCCTCTCAGACAAATGCTGGATAAAGATATCCAAGGGAATCGAAATAGCGGCATCATTGTACATATGGTAAATTATGTTCTTGGGGTGGGGGAAGCTGTATGTTAGGTGATGTAATATGAATTTGATTTTCTTGTGGAAATACTATCATAACAAAGGCTTGAGTAACTAAATCTATTCCAACTTTAAATATATGACCACAAACATTTAATCAACTCTTCTGCATTATTTCAAACATGATTCCAAAAAACCAATATGGCAACCAAAATAATAAAACTATGTCGAGTATGATTCTTGCTTGGGTTTGTGACATAAATCAGAGCTCAAAGAAATAAATCTCTCTTTGGGTAAAGGTCAGATATCCATTTACCCCACAAGCCCATGAACCCTTTCTTAACGACTTTCTTAGTTCTTAGGCATGGCTGTTTAACAGTCATATTTGTCCTGCATAACCCTGGGCCTTGATCCCATCCAGTGGCATAAATTCTGACTAACTAGAACTGTCTGCTGCATCATGGAATTAAGACTTTTTGGAGGAAAGGATCACCTTTATGCTTTTTGGAAAAGCCATTTCTTGCTAAACTTCTTTTGTAATTAAAGGACGATAAAAGGGCTTTCTATAACTATAAAAAAAGATTCTGATTTTCTAGAGATTCCAGTTCCTTAACACCACCATCTACACTATGAACCTTATTGTTAATGAATAGATATCTTTAAGATGAAGATAACCAACGTTTACTTCTTTAGCATTTTCTCTCCATCCTCCAGTCCCTCAAGCTGTGAATTTATACCATCAACAAACTTCAAACCTTTGAAATAAAGAGTGGCCACACTAAAAACAATTAATTATTGCATATATATTAAAACTTTCCATCTTAACCTCAAGTCTTATATATTATCTTACATATCATAGTAATAAAGTAACCTACTATCAGTGTGATTTATTTATTTTTCATAGATGTATATTCATAGATGTGAATTTACAATGTGACATTAATTTCTGGTTCATAGCAAGTGATTCAGGTGGAAAATTCTGAAAGAGATGGGAATACCAGACCACCTGACCTGTCTCTTGAGAAATCTGTATGCAGGTCAGGAAGCAACAGTTAGAACTGGACATGGAACAACAGACTGATTCCAAATAGGAAAAGGAGTACCTCAAGGCTGTATATTGTCACCCTGCTTATTTAACTTCTATGCAGAGTACATCATGAGAAACGCTGGACTGGAAGAAACACAAGCTGAAATCAAGATTGCTGGGAGAAATATCAATAGCCTCAGATATGCAGATGACGCCATCCTTATGGCAGAAAGTGAAGAGGAACTAAAAAGCCTCTTGATGAAAGTGAAAGAGGAGAGTGAAAAAGTTGGCTTAAAGCTCAACATTCAGAAAACGAAGATCATGGCATCCGGTCCCATCACTTCATGGGAAATAGATGGGGAAACAGTGAAAACACTGTCAGACTTTATTTTTCTGGGCTCCAAAATCACTGCAGATGGTGACTGCAGCCATGAAATTAAAAGATGCTTACTCCCTGGAAGAAAAGTTATGACCTACCTAGATAGCATATTCAAAAGCAGAGACATTACTTTGCTGACTAAGATCCATCTAGTCAAGGATATGGTTTTTCCTGTGGTCATGTATGGATGTGAGAGTTGGACTGTGAAGAAGGCTGAGTGCCAAAGAATTGATGCGTTTGAACTGTGGTGTTGGAGAAGACTCTTGAGAGTCCCTTGGACTGCAAGGAGATCCAACCAGTCCGTTCTGAAGGAGACCAGCCCTGGGATTTCTTTGGAAGGAATGATGCTTAAGCTGAAACTCCAGTACTTTGGCCACCTCATGCGAAGGGTTGACTCATTGGAAAAGACTCTGATTCTGGGAGGGATTGGAGGCAGGAGAAGGGGACGACAGAGGATGAGATGGCTGGATGGCATCACGGACTCGATGGACGTGAGTCTGAGTGAACTCCGGGAGTTGGTGATGGACAGGGAGGCCTGGCGTGCTTCAATTCATGGGGTCGCAAAGAGTTGGACACGACTGAGCGACTGAACTGAACTGATGTATGTTTTTATATCTATCCTTTTTCATATTTTCTTCAATATAGTTCCCCGTCTGACTTATTTCACTTAGTGAAGTCATTTTCTATGATAATTTTTAGGTCCATCCATGTTGCTGCTTCTCTGGCGGCTCAGATGGTAAAGCATCTGCCTATAATGCGGGAGACCTGGGTTCCATCTTGAGTTGGGAAGATCCCTTGGAGAAGGAAATGGCAACCCAATCCAGTATTTTTGCTTGGAAAATCCAGGAGGGGCCTGGTAGGCTAGTCCATGGGGTAACCAAGTGTTGGACACAACTGAGTGACTTCACTTTCACTTTAATGTTGCTGCAAATGGCATTATCTCACTCTTTTTTATGATTTAGTAATAGATGCATCGTACACATGTACCAAGTCTTCTTTGTCCATACATCTGCTCATGGACATTGAGTCTGCTTCCATGTCTTGGCTATTGTAAATAGTGTAAACAGTGCAGCTATGAACACTGAGTTGCATGTATCTTTTCAAATTAGCTTTTTCTCCAGATATAAGGCCAGGAGTGGGATTGCAGGATCATACAGTAGCTATAAATTTTTTTTTTAAGGAATCTCCAAACCTTTTTCCACAGTGACTGCAACCAGTTTACATTTCCACCAACAGTGTAATTCCCCTTTTCTCCACTCTCTCCAGCATTTGTTAATTGTAGACTTTTTGATGATGCCAATTCTGACTAGTGTGAGGTAATAACTCATTGTTGTTTAGATTTGCATTTCCTAGAAACAGTGCGAGATTTTGGGGGGCTCCAAAATCACTGCAGATGGTGATGATTGCAGCCATGAAATTAAAAGAAGCTTACTCCTTGGAAAGAAAATTATGACCAACTTAGATAAGTGAGGACTTCCTGAATTGCATCCCTGAAACTTCTTGGCCCAAACCCTCGGATGGGAGTCTGGCTGCCCTCTAACCTCTCTTCCTGAGGTGGTACCAAGCCTTTCTAAGGGCTCAAGAAATAAGCCCTGGTCTAGCCTCCCACTTTGCATAGAATATCTTTATTTTCATTTCATCTTTATTTTCTTTTTTCTTCAAATAATTTTAGAGTTAGAGAAAAGATGCTAATATTAGGGGGAAGCTAGTTAGGGGCATATGGGATCACTCTACAGCATTCAACTTTGGGACATATCATCAAGGAAAGTTGAGACTGAAAGAACTATATGCCAATAGACCCAGTTAAAATAATTACTTTCCTAGAGCTTTTCCACATACTCAGAGTTACTTTTCCACAAATGCTTCTCTCTGTTCAATCTACTATTAAAGCAGGTGAGTTTGCAATTTCATTGCTTATGAGGGCTCTTATGCCATCCATGTAAAATATATATAAATTTGTATACTTTTCCCCTCGTAATCTGTCTTTGCTGTTGTTGTCCAGTCACTCAGTCCTGTCTGACTCTTTGCTACTCCATGGACTGCAACACGCCAGGCTTCCTGGTCCTTCACCATCTCCCAGACCTTGTTCAAACTCATGTCCATCGAGTCAGCAATGCCATCTAGTCATCTTGTCCTCTGTCATTCCCTTCTCCTGCCTTCTATCTTTCCCAGCATCAGGATCATTTCTAATGAGTCGGCTCTTCACATCAAGTGGCCAAAGTATTGGAGCTTCAGCTTCAGCATCAGTCTTTTCAATGAATATTCAGGACTGATTTCTTGCTACTCCATGGACTGCAACACGCCAGGCTTCCTGGTCCTTCACCATCTCCCAGACCTTGTTCAAACTCATGTCCATCGAGTCAGCAATGCCATCTAGTCATCTTGTCCTCTGTCATTCCCTTCTCCTGCCTTCTATCTTTCCCAGCATCAGGATCATTTCTAATGAGTCGGCTCTTCACATCAAGTGGCCAAAGTATTGGAGCTTCAGCTTCAGCATCAGTCTTTTCAATGAATATTCAGGACTGATTTCCTTTAGGATCGACTGGTTTGGTCTCCTTGCAGTCCAGGGGACTCTCAAGAGTTTTCTCCAACACCACAGTTTAAAAGCATCAATTCTTCAGCACTCACCCTTCTTTATGGTCCAACCCTCACATCCAGATATGACTACTAGAAAAACCACAGCTTTGACTAGATGGGCTTTTGTTGGCAAAGTCATGTCTCTGCTTTTTAATATGCTGTTTAGGTTTGTCATCGTTTTTCTTTCAAGGAGCAAGTGTGTTTTAATTTCATGGCTGCAGTCACCATCCACATTTAATTCTCAAAGACAGCCAAAAAAAACCTAAGAGGGTAGGGTAAAAATCTACCTCCCTTCAGGTACTTTGTAACTTCCTTTACATCATTTTTCCTTTTGTTGGTTATTTTCCTATCTTTCTTCAAACCCCTTATTAAATTTTCATTAGAGTACTTTCACTTGGGCACTTTTTAATTAATTTTTCATTTCTGAAGTAATGTTATCTTTTTCTTTCTTTTCTTCCTGAGTTCAATGAACTCCTTCTTTATTTATCCAAGGTTTTGTCCATTTTGCATTTCTGATTTAGAGTGGCTTTTCATATTCTCAAATGCTTGTTTGAGAATTCTTAATTCTGTATGGAATGTGAACTTAACACTTTTGTTTTGCTTTATGAGGATAATTTTCCTGAGGTGATACTTAGGAGTTTTTCAGTGTCTGATTTTATAAAATTCCTTCTACTGAATTTCCTTTTGTTCATTTTTATGATACTGGAAAGTTTTATAAAGTTCCCATCTTAAAAGATGCCCTTTCCTAGCAGTCCAGGAAAGGCCCAGAGCTTTAGTGGGGTTTTCTGTCAATGTTTCAGTGGTAGGAAAGAGGTGTGATTCTGTTTTTACGGAACCCTAAATTTCCTTTTTCTCCTTCATACTTTAATACTCTCCTTCTACTTTCGAAAAAGGACTTATTTTGTTTTTGCTTTTTCTCCTCCAGAAGCTACACTTTTAGAACACTGGTCCATTAGGTGACACCTCTTTTAAATCATGCCTGCCCCTTTATCATGTGTCTGCCTCTAAATGGTGCACCTGTATTGCATCTGGCCCTTTAAATCCCTTTGCTAAATTCCATGCTCTGATCTGCTTGTACATTTCTTGTACATTTTTCTAGTATTTTAAAATTTAGGCTGCATTTAATCTTTATAGTGGCCATTCTAAAAAAGTTCTTAGGTACCTTTGCTAGTCTTTCCCATCTCCTCTGCAGTATTTTTAAGTCTGCGCTGGTTCATCGAAAGCTTTGTGGCAGAGTGGAGATGGGGCAGAAGTATAAGAAACGAAGTGCTGGAACCTCTTGATTTTTTTTTTTTTCCTATTTACTCACAGTCACTTTGCAGCTCTGGCATTCTCTCTCCAGAATAATGCTAATGCTAAAAGTATGGTTCTGTGTAGAATTTTCATGGTTGGAAGTTGTTTCCTACTGTTTTCACTTTGGGAGATTGAGTACTATGTGGCCGTCACTATTTTCTATGATATGGAAATGTGCAGGGAGCATTTTTAGACTCAGCATGATCAGAGAATAGAGAAAGAGAGGGAGATAAGATTAAAAAGAAAGGCCAGTTAAAGGAGAAAAGTGGGGCTCTAGCTTACTGTTGCCAAGACTACGGCAACAGGAGAGAAGGAAACCTTTAAGTTTGTATCCTGGGTCAAACTCAGGCTGGGGCTTCTCTGGCAGGTTCTCAACACCTGACAGTGCACAATTTTGAGGTGTTTTTTTTTTTTTTTTTTGTGGGGGGGGGGAAAGACACAAAATAATTTACAAAACTGATTAAAAGCATCATCTTCACAGTGAGACTCTCCAAACCCTCTACATGATGAGATGAAATTAATCATGAACTGAAAGATGAAATTTAAAAACTCTTAAATACCAGGGCAAGATTAGTTGAAACAAATTTTTTAAAGCACCTAAGTATGACTGCAAATTGTGTCTCAGATACTATCACTGGGCTGTAAAAGAAATAATAAAGTTGAGAAAAAACGGGAAATCCAGTGAATGGTTGAGCTAGGTCTACTGTATTTAAACACAATTTCCTTTCCGTTTCACCCAAGTCTAAAAGTAAAAACAAAGCCACAATCCATTTGCCTCTAGAAACCACTGTGTAATTTGTGACCTGAACGGCTGACAACATTTAGTAAAAAACTAAAAAAGTGGGGATATTTAATTCTATTATGACCTAAAGTGCTTCATTTCCTCACCATGCCGCTCACCTATGAAAAGGAAAATTGGACTCCAGAAATAGAGTAGTGGCAAAATGTGATACCAATTATATTAATTATAAAATGGCCACACTTTGCCTTTATTATTTACAAAGAGCTTTCACACAGGAAGCGTAACTGTTATTCTCCTACCATGGATGTAAAACACCAAGGTTATATCACAGAAAGCCAAAGATGACATTGAAAGTCCTTGTCTTGAATTCTTCAAATATGTGGCAGCAATGGATAAAATATAGGAGAAAGTTCCAAATCATAGCTACACTCAACAAGCTAAGCATCTTCTTGGACCAGAAGCACAAAGTGGGGAGTCAGGGCCAAAGCAAGGGGCCTTATGAGGCAGAAGTCAAGGTCAGGCTCCAGGGTGGAGTGATGGTCACAAAAGGAGGTCCAAGAAAGTGGCTGCTGTCACCTGCTGGTGGTTACGATTCACAGGGACTCTGCCTCTGCAGCAACGGCGAGAGGCCCGGCTGCCTGCTGGGTCAGCGGGCAGATGTGCACCCAGGATCAGCAGAGAGCTCTACCATTCTGGACTCGGTGCTGGATGAGGTGGGCCAAAGTAGTGGGTTACAGTCCATGGGGGTCACAAAGAGTTGGCTACAACTAAGCAACTAAACAACAACAAGAATGTAAGGTATAGCATGGTTACTATAGCTAACAATACTGTATTATATTTGAGACTTGCTTAGAGAGTGGACCTTAAAAGTCTTTGTCTCAAGAAAAAAAAATTTGTTAACCATGTATGGTGATGGATGTTAACTAGACTTACTGTGGTGATCATTTTGCAGTATATATAAATATTTAATCACTATATTGTATACCTGGAACATGATGTTATATTCAGTTACACCTCAGTTTTAAAAACCTTGATAGCCTGGAAATGAAAAAAATATCAACTGAACTAAAACTCTAGTTGGGAAAGACACCAGAATAAGTAAACTGGACAATCTAGTAGCAAGGAATTTATCCTGAATGCACATACAAGAAATAACATTTAAGAGATAAGCAGAATAGCCTGAAAGACTCTAATATATGTCTAATAAGATGTCAATAAAAGGAAATAGGCTGGGGAAGACCATAGAGATTTTATATAATGGCTAGTGATTTTTCAGAACTAAAGACAGGAGTCCTCACTTGGAGTAGTCTCAGAATACTTTCTTAAAAATGCACACCAAGACACCACTACAAAGTTACAATACATCAAGCATAAAGATAGAATCTTATAGACCAGTAGGAGAAAACAGATGGACCCAATCCACAGAGCAACAGACAATAATGTTACAAAGGCTGTCTTATCCACAGAAAGAGATGGCAGAAGGCAAGGAGTGATAGACCTTCACACTGAAAAGGTATACAGAGATCTGTACAATCATTCAAGAACAGAATGAAAACATTTCAGAGACAAGGTCTGTGAAAGGAATACCAAAGGATATGGAATGTCAGGGAAAGAAAAAAAGTATGTATGTCACTAAGGTGTATACATGCAATGAATATTAAAATAATTAAAATTGATGCCAACTTATTTGTTTTTAAGTGAAACAGTAGATAATAACAACGGGGCAGAGGTGGGGTAAGGGGAAGAAATGTGCTTAACAGGTAGTTAGAATATGATAAGGTGCTTGCCTGTTTGAAAAAGGTAAAGATACCGAAGAGTTTTGTTTTTACTCTACAACACTTCATATGTTTAAAAATTCTAAGAGCAACTACTTCAAGGGGAAACCTGCAAGCTATTGCTTCCAGGCCTGCAAAGGACATTTTTAAGAAACGGATGAGAAAACTCTCAAGACAACAAAGAACAAGAAACAAAAAAGAAGAAACGATCAAGCGTGACAACCATAAAACACACACTCCACACTTCCTCCTCAGAGATGGTAGATGTGCAACCAGCTGCGTGATGAATCACAGCAACGCAAGTTGGTTTAACTACTGTATTTAAAACAAAATAAAGAGAACCATGTCTTCTGTTTGCAGTGCTCTGACTTCTGCTAAAATTATCAGTATATTTGGGGGACTTTGAAGTGTTGAAAAGCAGCTGATGGTTCAGATGGACAGTCTCTGAAATGTTTATGACAACCAGTTTGAAAATGGTTGTCAAACTGAAGGTAAACGAGAAGGAGACAATAAGACCAATAGGGGCAGCGTCAGAAATATTGGGACTATAGACAAATGCAGTTGCTTATAAAGAACTTCATTCAGCTCTAAAGAGACACGAAAAGGCACCAGCATTTAAACACTACTTGGCTAATTCTTTCATTTACTTCATGTTCTCTTATTACAGCTTCTGACAACACACCAGCCATCTTCTTGTATGTTACACGTTAATCAAAGTGCCTTAAATTATCCCAGACTAACTGCTGATGCTCACTGCCTGAAGCCCAGGCTGATGCTACAGAAAGTCTCTCTCTGCTGTCCCAGCGTCTTTACTGCTCTGGGACTGTCATTCTCAACTTGTCACTAGAAGGAAGCAACGCGCTGATCTCTAGAGGGATGCCAGTCTCGGGCTGGATGCCAGCCTGTGTTCTTTAGAGCAACTTCATCCCCAAGCTCTCACACTTCTGTGAATCCTTCAACTCCTGACACTCAGAATCAGTGGAGTTTTGAGCTGATGGGCTGAGAAACCTGGAGTCTCAGAGGGAAGTGACTTGTTGCCCGCTGCACTGGCTGCAGATATAGCACGCGAGAACAGAACTTAGACCCATCTTCCCCCTCTGTATCAGAAATTATCCTCATTACATCATAGGTAAGGTCATCAAGAGCGGAACCAGAAGAATCCTAAGGTCACTTCACTGTTTTTCCTCACAATTCCTCCA
>SJYC01143950.1:0-11782 GCA_006408675.1 Madoqua kirkii
TCACTCATTTCTCAGCAATGCATGTGGCCTGCTCACCAGCATTAGAGGGCTCAGGAATATTTTTCCATTGCTGAGAATTAGAGATAAGCTTGATAACATTTGGTAGCTACAGGGTCCCACCTAAAGTGACTAGTCAACATCTGAATTCTCATATGCCACCTTGGTGACAACTAGCTGCCTACCAGGGAGGGGGGGTCTTCCTAGAGGTCAGTCTACATGTGATGTTCTGTTTGACCACATCCAATACCAGGAGCACAGATAAATCTCAGAGGAGTGAAGGACTGGGACAGAGGAAAAGAGAGTGGGTAGAACATGATCACTGCTAATCCTCCGTTCAGCAACAAGACTGCAAGCTAAAAGCAGACAACACTAATGATGGCTGAAAATCCTTGTTCTAGGGCAAAGCTAGGAAAAGGGAAGAGGGGGGGTCTTCCTAGAGGTCAGTCTACATGTGATGTTCTGTTTGACCACATCCAATACCAGGAGCACAGATAAATCTCAGAGGAGTGAAGGACTGGGACAGAGGAAAAGAGAGTGGGTAGAACATGATCACTGCTAATCCTCCGTTCAGCAACAAGACTGCAAGCTAAAAGCAGACAACACTAATGATGGCTGAAAATCCTTGTTCTAGGGCAAAGCTAGGAAAAGGGAAGTAGCATTCACAAGTGTCTTTGCTGAATGTTCTTGCCTTTTCTCTTGGAGGCAGGAAAGATGGAGGTAAAGAGAACCAATCCTGGGGTTACGGAGATATGGGTTTGGCTACTACTCGACAACCACGTTATCAGTTTTGAGGCTCCATTTCTCCATTTACTTAGAATGAGTCAGAGAAGGCAATACCTGCATTATGTTTATGATCATATGAAAATGCAGCTCTCCATGGGCTGCTCCTATGAAAGCCAGGATCCTTAAAACATAACGACAAGTCAAACTAAGAAATGACACACTCAAGGAAACACTCCTTACCTGGAAAGAATTCATATAGCGGAGGGATGGAGGCAGTGTGGCATTACTCTTCGACAGTATCAACAGCAGCTCCAAGCAGGTTGTAGAGGGCAGGGTGAGGGAGTGCACGCTGATGTCATTTTCCCACAAGCTCGAGAGCCTGAAACACATAGATTTGTGCAACTTCATCATTCCATCCGGCCAGAAGTATTTCAAAAATCTGATATAAGGAGAAAACTTTCTGCTGCAGGAGAGAAAGAGCAATGTACAAGAAACAGAAATAAAATGGTTATAATAAAAATTCAGAGAACATGTACAAGGCATTCTTATAGTGCTCCCGATATAAAACAAATGAATAAGGCAATTTTTTTTCAGGTCAACATCTCATACTCAAAGGTGAAGAGTCATATGAAATGCAGTCTTATCTGTGAGGGATCTGTGCAGGGGCTGCTAATAGATAACACGCTGAATGCTTCCTTTGTTCTATGCCCTGTCTCACGTGCAGCATCTTGTTCAACCCCCAGATGCTATGACGTGCAACCATTGGTATCCCATCCTCCATATGTAGAAATTGTTTCTGACCTCGATATGCCTTATGAAATATCTAGTTCTGCTTTTTTCAAACACTTAAAACATGACAGAATCCTTTTATTAAAAAAGCTTGTAAAAGCCCTGTTCGTAATGCAAACAAGAGCAAAGCTGCTTTGTTGGAAGGGGACAGGTCGGCAGGAGGCCTCACTTCATCTGCCACAGAGGCCCATGGAGCAGCTTTGCTACTCCCTGCGGAACCGACTCGAAATTCCTCTCACAGAGACATGAGGGGACTGAGGGCTAGAAAAGCAAAGAGACTTGTCTGAAACGAGGCAGATGTTTAGAAAACGCTATGGCTGGCTCTGGATCCTGGTTTCCTAACTTCAGAACCAGAAGGTGTTCTCTATGGCCCTTGAATCTGGGCCCCCCATCTAGTGCATAAGCAAAGGGAAAATCAGGAAAGCATTAGGAGAAACACAGTAACAACTGTGAGTCTTACTCTTATCAGCTCTTCTATTTACTCACGTATTTCCTGCCTGAGCCCCTAACCAAAGTGTCTCTTACCAGTGTCTTAATTTTTAAAGAGAAACATAGGTAAAGTCACTCAGTCGTGTCCGACTCTCTGCGACCCCATGGGCTGTAGCCTACCAGGCTCCTCTGTCCATGGGATTTTCCAGGCAATAGAACTGGAGTGGATTGCCATTTCCTTCTCCAGGGGATCTTCCTGACCCAGGGATCGAACCTGGATCTCCCACATTGTAGACAGACGCTTAGCCACCTGAGCCACCAGGGAAATATATTTCTCTTTATACACACACACACACACACACACACACACACACACACTCTCTATGTATTGCCTTTCTCTAAATCTCTCTGTAATGGTACCTTTAACAAAATCAACGGTGAATTCTGAAAGTTGAAAGAGCATCCGTGGTTGAGGGCATACAGGGTTTAATGCTTTATGTGACAAGTCACAGCAGATGGTTCAGCTATATGGTTCACAGGTTGTTAGGCTGATGCGTTGTTGATGGGTGGTGGGGAGTTAACTCTTCTCTGAAGCATCTGTCTACTAGCAGGACTGGAAAGTGACACTGTCCACTTTCCTAAAAAATGGCTTAGTTTCAGCAAGCTGAGGGCCTTTTCTGTGTTTTAAAAAGTACTATTTTATATTTAATGGCTGTGTTATTCTTTCCACTTTTACTAATCATATAACATTCCCAGTGTTTCACGGGAAATAAAAATCTTGCTGTCTCTGGTAAAAGCCCAGTGTCATACTAGTGCAGTGGGTTGTAGCTCAGCCCTCCTCCACCCTCCTCAGGCCCCACAAACCTCACTGTTCCTTTTCACTCCCTGAACTGACTTATACTACACACCCTGTGTCTTGCTCATACAGCCTTCTGAACCTGGAAGGTTGTCATCTTTCCTGGTGAACTGTTCATCCTGCAAGATCTACTTAGGTATCCCTTCCTTGGGGACGTCCTCCTTTTTCCCTTATGAGAATTAACCACTTGCTTCACTCCATACTTGTACCTATTACAACACTTCACCACCACCTTCCTTGCATTCTTTTCTGGGATGTGTCTACATCTTGGATTGATCCTAAACCAGACACGGAAACCACGGCCTGTGGATTTCTCTAATTCTGCAGCTAGTGTGGAAATAAAGATTAGTGTTGTTTTTCCTCAGACACATCCAGGTATTGACTTTTTGCCGGCTAAAAGCAACAGCAGTTTTTCATTTTTATTGTATCTTCAATAAACAACTTAAGTTTTCAGAATCTATAACCCCTGGCCCATCACCCACAATAGGTCGCTACTAAAGCTATTTTTATCCTGAAATTTTTTTAAGTTTCTTGAAAGGGTCTTTGCTTTCTCTAAATTGGATCTCTTGCCTCAACAAGTAACTGCCTTGGAGCAGGAATATCCCTTGGGGACTAATCTGCAAAACCTAACCCAGCTCATCCTATAAGGGTGTCTCAAATGAAGGGAACACCGGCACTTGAACCGGGGCTGCTGCAGCTCAGAGTTAAGGCTCCTGCCAATCAGAGAACATCTTCACGCCACTTTCACTTTTCATCATTTTCCACTCTGCTTTTGCCAATAATTAAATGTGCAGGGGTAAAGGGAAATGGTGAATTACACAAATAAACTGTTTTAGAACAGAACAGAGTTAGCTTATAGTAAGAGTGTGCTCTCTATATTTATGCTTAATTTGGACAGGTTTTAAGCCTTAGATTGCTTCTGAGTGCCATCTCACCTGTGCCTAACCATTCAGAGGGCCAGGCACTCTTGTTGCTTGTTGTCTTTAACCTGTGCTGTGGCTAAGTCGCTTCAGTCGTGTCCGACTCTGTGCGACCCCATAGACGGCAGCCCACTAGGCTCATCTGTCCCTGGGATTCTCCAGGTAAGAATACTGGAGTGGGTTGCCACTTCCTTCTCCAATGCATGAAAGTGAAAAGTGAAAGTAAAGTTGCTCAGTCATGCCCGACTCTTAGCAGCCCCATGGACTGTAGCCTACCAGGTTCCTCCGTCCATGGGATTTTCCAGGCAAGAGTACTGGAGTAGGGTGCCATTGCCTTCTCTGGTCTCTAACCTATAGCAGCCCTGAAAGGCAGACCCATTAAAGCTGAGGAAACCAAAGGTCAGAGAGTGTAAGTGATGGTCCAACATCACAATGTCTTAATTTTTAAAGAGAAACATAGGTAAAGTCACTCAGTCGTGTCCGACTCTCTGCGACCCCATGGGCTGTAGCCTACCAGGCTCCTCTGTCCATGGGATTTTCCAGGCAATAGTACTGGAGTGGATTGCCATTTCCTTCTCCAGGGGATCTTCCTGACCCAGGGATCGAACCTGGATCTCCCACATTGTAGACAGACGCTTAGCCACCTGAGCCACCAGGGAAATATATTTCTCTTTATACACACACACACACACACACACACACACACACACACTCTCTATGTATTGCCTTTCTCTAAATCTCTCTGTAATGGTACCTTTAACAAAATCAACGGTGAATTCTGAAAGTTGAAAGAGCATCCGTGGTTGAGGGCATACAGGGTTTAATGCTTTATGTGACAAGTCACAGCAGATGGTTCAGCTATATGGTTCACAGGTTGTTAGGCTGATGCGTTGTTGATGGGTGGTGGGGAGTTAACTCTTCTCTGAAGCATCTGTCTACTAGCAGGACTGGAAAGTGACACTGTCCACTTTCCTAAAAAATGGCTTAGTTTCAGCAAGCTGAGGGCCTTTTCTGTGTTTTAAAAAGTACTATTTTATATTTAATGGCTGTGTTATTCTTTCCACTTTTACTAATCATATAACATTCCCAGTGTTTCACGGGAAATAAAAATCTTGCTGTCTCTGGTAAAAGCCCAGTGTCATACTAGTGCAGTGGGTTGTAGCTCAGCCCTCCTCCACCCTCCTCAGGCCCCACAAACCTCACTGTTCCTTTTCACTCCCTGAACTTATACTACACACCCTGTGTCTTGCTCATACAGCCTTCTGAACCTGGAAGGTTGTCATCTTTCTGGTGAACTTCTGTTCATCCTGCAAGATCTACTTAGGTATCCCTTCCTTGGGGACGTCCTCCTTTTTCCCTTATGAGAATTAACCACTTGCTTCACTCCATACTTGTACCTATTACAACACTTCACCACCACCTTCCTTGCATTCTTTTCTGGGATGTGTCTACATCTTGGATTGATCCTAAACCAGACACGGAAACCACGGCCTGTGGATTTCTCTAATTCTGCAGCTAGTGTGGAAATAAAGATTAGTGTTGTTTTTCCTCAGACACATCCAGGTATTGACTTTTTGCCGGCTAAAAGCAACAGCAGTTTTTCATTTTTATTGTATCTTCAATAAACAACTTAAGTTTTTAGAATCTATAACCCCTGGCCCATCACCCACAATAGGTCGCTACTAAAGCTATTTTTATCCTGAAATTTTTTTAAGTTTCTTGAAAGGGTCTTTGCTTTCTCTAAATTGGATCTCTTGCCTCAACAAGTAACTGCCTTGGAGCAGGAATATCCCTTGGGGACTAATCTGCAAAACCTAACCCAGCTCATCCTGTAAGGGTGTCTCAAATGAAGGGAACACCGGCACTTGAACCGGGGCTGCTGCAGCTCAGAGTTAAGGCTCCTGCCAATCAGAGAACATCTTCACGCCACTTTCACTTTTCATCATTTTCCACTCTGCTTTTGCCAATAATTAAATGTGCAGGGGTAAAGGGAAATGGTGAATTACACAAATAAACTGTTTTAGAACAGAACAGAGTTAGCTTATAGTAAGAGTGTGCTCTCTATATTTATGCTTAATTTGGACAGGTTTTAAGCCTTAGATTGCTTCTGAGTGCCATCTCACCTGTGCCTAACCATTCAGAGGGCCAGGCACTCTTGTTGCTTGTTGTCTTTAACCTGTGCTGTGGCTAAGTCGCTTCAGTCGTGTCCGACTCTGTGCGACCCCATAGACGGCAGCCCACTAGGCTCATCTGTCCCTGGGATTCTCCAGGTAAGAATACTGGAGTGGGTTGCCACTTCCTTCTCCAATGCATGAAAGTGAAAAGTGAAAGTAAAGTTGCTCAGTCATGCCCGACTCTTAGCAGCCCCATGGACTGTAGCCTACCAGGTTCCTCCGTCCATGGGATTTTCCAGGCAAGAGTACTGGAGTAGGGTGCCATTGCCTTCTCTGGTCTCTAACCTATAGCAGCCCTGAAAGGCAGACCCATTAAAGCTGAGGAAACCAAAGGTCAGAGAGTGTAAGTGATGGTCCAACATCACATAGCTAGTGGGTGATGGGACCAGGATTCACTCATGCAGGCCTGATTTCAGAGCCTGGTCTCTCCCCACTTGTCACACTGAGGACACCATAAGCATTGTATCCTCTCTAAGAAAATCAGGAGTAGGACCAACGCCTGTTTCTTTTGTATGTGAACTCTTCAGTTGTAAAATATACAGTTATAAGCATCTTCATTTTTCTGTAGGAAGTTAGTTTCTCATTCTTAAGCTGCTGCTTTATTATATATATATTCTAAAATATAAGAAAAGTGGTAAGATGGGCACAGGGAAAATAGCTGTATACCATAGTAAGTGAAAAGAGTTCTACGGTGAGAAAAAAGAAATTAAGAAGTAACACAATAAATATAAGTGATTATTTCCATGAGAGGAATATAATAACCTGTGTTTTACATTTTCTTCTTTCTTATTTTCCAAGTGTCATTTTTTATAATCAGAAACAAGTTATGTTATGATGTTGATGTGATCTATGGTACAGGAAAAAGAAATGTATTAATGCTGTTAAGGTGTCAACATACTGATAAATGGCTATGGTGTGATCTATCAAAGAGGACACTCAAACAGAAAACAAAATACATCAGTACTACTTTGTCACCCACCAGCACATGCCCTTCAACAAGCCAAGTTTCCTCATGAGGTCTTAGAGTTTACACATAATCTATCCAATGCATCCAGTCATCAAAATTTACACAAAAGGACACATGCAATCTCACAAATGATAATCATAGTGGAAAAAGACAGTAAGCTATACATGTTGTTAGGCTGATGCAAAACATAGAACCAAAGATCAAATTGCCAACATCTGTTGGAACACGGAAAAAGCAAAAGAATTCCAAAAAAATGTTTTCTTCTGTTTCATTGACTATGCTAAAGTCTTTGATTGAGTGGATCATAACAAACTGTGGAAATTTCTTCATGAGATGGGAATACCAGATTACCTTCCTTCTTCCTGAGAAATCTGTATGCAGGACAAGAAGCAACAGTTAGAACTGGACATGGGAACAATAGACTGGTTCCAAATTGGGAAAGGAGAACGTCAAGGCTATATACTGCACCCTGCTTATTTAAATTATATGCAGAGTACAACATGCAAAATGCTGGACTGGATGAAGCACAAGCTGGAATCAAGACTGATGGAAGAAATATCAACAACCTCAGATATGCAGATAACATCACCCTTATGGCAGAAAGCAAAGAGGAACTAAAGAGCCTTCTGAAGAAAGTGAAAGAGGAGCATGAAAAAGCTGGCTTAAAACTCAACATTCAAAAAATGAAGATCCCATCACTTCATGGCAAATAGATGGGGAAACAATGGAAACAGTGAGAGACTTTATTTTGGGGGGCTCCAAAATCAGTGCAGATGGTGACTGCAGCCATGAAATTAAAAGAGGCTTGCTCCTTGGAAGAAAAGCTATGACAAACATAGACAGCATATTAAAAAGCAGAGATATTACTTTGCCGACAAAGGTCCATCTAGTCAAAGCTATGGATTTTCTAGCAGTCATGTATGGATGCAATGGTAACCCACTCTGGTGTTCTTGCCTGGAGAGTCCCATGGATGGGGGAGCCTGGCGGGCTACAGTCCATGAGGCTGCAAAGAGTTGGACACGAATGACTCACTAAACAACAATCATGTATGGATGCGAGAGTTGGACCATAAAGACGGCTGAGCATGAAAGGACTGATGCTTTTGAACTGTGGTGCTAGAGAAGACTTTTGAGAGTCCCTTGGACTACAAGGAGATCAAACCAGTCAAGTCTAAAGGAAATCAATCCTGAATATTCACAGGAAGGACTGATGCTGAACCTGAAGATCCAATACTTTGGCCACCTGATGGGAAGAGCTGACTCATTAGAAAGAGACTGATGCTGGGAAAGATTGAAGGCAGGAGAAGGGGACAACAGAGGATGAGATGGTTAGATGGCATCACTGACTCAATGGACACAAGTTTGAGAAAGCTCTGGGAGATGCTGAAGGACAGGGAAGCCTGGTGGCTTATTGCAGTCTGTGGTGTTGTGAAGACTTGGACATGGCTGAACGACTGAATAACAATAGAAAGTCACTGTGGTTTTGTATTGTTGAATTTTGCCGTTTGATATTGGAATATATTCTTAAACAAATGTTGCTGTGTTATATATCATTTTAATGCACATTTCTTGCTTTATGTTTTTTGCTAATGGCATTGTTTGCCATTGTTTATTTTATATTTATTTTAGACTATAGAAATGGTGTTAGACAAAAAGCAGACATGAGTGATTTTTTTTTTTAATCCAGTTCAAAATGGGTCATAAAGCAGCAGAGACAATTCACAACATCAACAATACATTTGGCCCATGAACCGCTAACAAACATACAGTGAGGCAGTGGTTCAAGAAGTTTTGCAGAGGAGATGAGAGCCTTGAAGATAAGAAGTATAGCGGCCAGTCATTGGAAGCTGACAATGACGAACTGAGAGCTATCACTGACGCTGATCCTCTTACAAATACACATGAAGTTGCCGAAAAACTCAATGTTGATCATTCTATGGTCGTTTAGCATTTGAAACAAATTGGACACGTGAAAAACCTTGATAAGTGGGTGCCTCATGAGCTGACTGCAAATAAAAAAAAAGTTTTAAAGTATTGTCTTCTCTTATCCTATGCAATAATAACGAACCATTTCTCAATCGGATTGTGAGATGTGAAGAAAAGTGGATTTTATACAACAACCAGCAATGACCATCTCAGTGACTGGACCAAGAAGAAGCTCCAAGCCACTTTCCAAAGCCAAACTTGCACTGAAAAGAGGTCATGGCCACTGGTGGTCTGCTGCCTGTCTGATCCACTACAGTTTTCCGAATCCTGCCAAAAGCATTACATCTGAAAAGTATGGTCAACAGTGATGAAATGTGCTGAAAACTGCAATGTCTCAGCTTTCATCCATCAAGAATGGGCCCGATTCTTCTGCATGACAATACCTGACCTCAGGTCGCACAATCAACACTTTAAAGGTTAAATGAATTGGGCTATGAAGTTTTGCCTCATCTGCCTGTATTCACCTGACCTCTTGCCAACTGACTACTAGTTCCTTCAAGCAACTCAACTTTTTGCAGAGAAAATGCTTCCACAACCAGCAGGAGGCAAAAGAAACACTTTCCTAGAGTTTGCTGAATCCTGAAGCACGAATTTTTAAGCTACAAAAATAAACTTATTTCTCATTGGCAAAAATGTGTTGACTGTAATGGTTCCTATTTTGATTAATAAAGATGTGTTTGAGCCAAGTTACAATGATTTAAAATTCACAGTCAGAAACCTCAAATACTTTTGTACCAACCTCATAGTTATTCATGTTTCTACACAATTACAAATATTTGTATGGTATGTAAATCCAAAATTTACCTTTTGGGTCTAATCTTAAATTAGTCTGTGATTCAACAATTTTTATCCCTACTGAAGCTCAAAAAGGTGAAGAATGTTGTCCTGATCACACAGTCAGTGATGGAAAAGAAACTGAAGCATGTTTATTCTGTCTAAATCTCATTCTTCTTTTATTATATCTTAAACAAGTCAAAAGCATACTTGATATTTTATTAAAAAATTCTACACACACACACACATGAAACTGAGAAATCCAAAGGCATGTAACAGGATAAATTTTAGATATCTTAGAATATGCCATTTTTAAATAATTTGAACAGTCTTATTTTTTAAATCAGACAGTCCAGCTGGAACTAACATGGTTCAAATTCCTAATATCCATCCTGTCCTTTTCGTCCCACCTCCACTCTACATTATACACTTTACTGGCCCAGGACTTATTTTTTTAAATGTTAAATTTATATATTTTCTTCATAATTTTAATTGTATAAAGTATTCCTTTAATCACATGAAACATTACATCCATGGATAAAGAGAGAAAGTACCACATGAAAAATGAAAATAGTTGTTTTGGAAAGTTAGAACTACAAGTAACTTTTCTCCAAGACTTGAGTTAATGTTTTCACTTTTTTTTGTTTTGTTTTGTTTTTTAATTTAGGAAGAAAACAGAACAAGAAGGAAAGAAGAAGAAAATTCAGTTTATCTTAAACCAACTATCAGACTCATTATGTGTTATTTAGGGTATGCATTGATTAAGCCAAAGGTGATACTTGAGCTCAAATATCAATACAAATTCTCTTAATGATAGCAACATTTAAGAAACAGGATTATAATAATCCAGGTATTTTCTACAAAGATCTCATAGACCTCAATCACGTCAGACCTGTAAAATCAACAAGATACTTCAAATGGATAATGAACTAAAAATCAACTGAAACTTATTTCAATTGAAACTTGTGATTTTTAAAGTACTGGGAGAGAACAAGTTTTCCTAGGATACCAGAGCTGTCAACCAGGTGACCTTAGTCTAAGAGATCAAATGAAAGCAGAGGACACACCATCCTTATTTCCAAACTTTTGCCTTGCCAAAAGTCCCTAGAGAAGCAAGGGTGGCCTATCTATTTTTAAAGAGGCAATGAGAAGGGAGAAAAGTCACCTCTAATAAAAATGGTGAATTTGAGACTGAATCAGACACCAATCAATATTAAGAAAAGAACCTGAGAAAATAGAAAGGTGATATATAGTCTTCTAAGAAATATAGGTTGTTTAATGTAACAAAGGCAAAAACGACAAAATAGAGAAGATATACTGGAAACAGTGTCAGACTTTATTTTTGGGGGCTCCAAAATCACTGCAGATGGTGACTGTAGCCATGAAATTAAAAGACCCTTACTGCTTAGAAGGAAAGTTATGACCGCAACCTAGATGGCATATTCAAAAGCAGAGATATCACTTTGCCAACAAAGGTCTGTCTAGTCAAGGCTTCGGGTTTTCCAGTGGTCATATATGGATGTGAGAGTTGGACTCTGAAGAAGGCTGAGCACCGAAGAATTGATGCTTTTGAACTGTGGTGTTGGAGAAGACGCTTGAGAGTCCCTTGGACTGCAAGGAGATTCAACCAGTCCATTCTAAAGGAGATCAGTCCTGGGTGTTCTTTGGAAGGAATGATGCTGAAGCTAAAACTCCAATACTCTGGCTACCTCATGTGAAGAGTTGACTCATTGGAAAAGACCCTGATGCTGGGAGGGATTGGGGCAGGAGGAGAAAAGGACGACAGAGGATGAGATGGCTGGATGGCATCAGCGACTCGATGGACATGAGTTTGAGTGAACTCCAGGAGTTGGTGCTGGACAGGGAGGCATGCATGCTGTGATTCATGGGGTCACAGACCGTCAGACACAACTGAGCGGCTGAACTGAACTGAACACCTCTACCAAAAATTACAATTATCTCAAGAGCCCAACATCCTGTATGGTATAATAGAGCTCAACTTGAAAATATTTAATCTCATGTTTTCATATTTTAGTAGTTGATTTGGACACTTCAGTCCTAAAAAAGATTTAAAAACAAACAATGAAGTTGAAATATAATATTGTTTATATCTGTAGATTCTTAAAGTTCAATTTCAAAGCTATAACAATGATAGTCTCATTAA
>SJYC01143953.1:0-27040 GCA_006408675.1 Madoqua kirkii
AAAAACAATACCCAGTTGTGGATATGACTGGTGATAGAAGCAAGATCCGATGCTGTAAAAGCAACTATACTCTAATATAAAATAAAAAATTTTTAATAATCATTATCTTAAAAAAAGAAGTATGTTATTATTTGGGGTCTCTAACATGTAAACAAGGAGAAAGTACAGAATGGGCTTTGTTGATCTTCATCTTTACATTCTTTGCATTATCAGCACCATTTGTAGAGTGATCATTACTGCCCACAGCTTTGTTCTAAAGCGTTCTTCCTTTCTCGTACATGGTTTACTGCATATTTTCTGGAACTCTGAGTGTTTGGGGCAAAGAGAATGTTCCAGAAATAGTCTTCTATTCTCTTCCTTCCAAACAACCAAATAGATACAAGAATAATTGTGCAATACGTAAGCAGAGGAAATAAATCTTGCCAGCCATGACCCGCCGTCTTGCCCCTCTGTGACTGCTTTCTCAGCAAACACATGTTCTGCTCTTTCATTTTAGGCAGCAGTAAACACCAGAAGTGCACGTCAGTCAACAATGTACTTGAGGTGAGAAGAAAGTATGTCTGAAATCCTTTTATCCACATGGAAATTGTAAAATAATCTGCATTAATCATCTGGTGTACTCCAAATGAACTACATGTCCAGAGAGACCATTCAAAGCATTTATTGTCATTGAACATATGGCTTGTTTTCAATATCACACTGATTATTTTCAACACACACATAAATACGAGAGTAAGGGGAAGTTTATTCTACCAGATTTTAAAACAGATGTCAATTATATTGAAGTGTTCCATAAGGGGCACTAACTTTGTTATTGACTTTGTAATGGAGACAGCCAACTACTGTAATTAGTCATTGATCCCCACGGCGTGTAGGTTTGTAGTCAAATAAAAAGAACTTGATTTCCATTCATGAGATACATCATCTCAGTACACCAGTACTACTCTGCACCTGTTCAAAGTGCCATGTGCTGTAAAAAGTTAAATGTGAGTCTTAATCATAAATCTGTCACTGACAAATTTATTTTCTTGGGCTCCAATATCACTGTGGACAGTGACTGCAGCCATGAAATTAAAACACACTTGCTCTTTGGAAGAAAAGCTATGACAAACCGAGACAGTGTATTAAAAAGCAGAGACATCATTTTGCCATCTAGTCAAAGCTTTGGATTTTCCAGTAGTCAGGTACACATGTGAGACTGCACCATACATAAGGCTGAGCATTGGAACTCATGCTTTTGAACTGTGGTGTTGGAGAAGACTCTTGAGAGTCCCTTGGACTGCAAGGAGATCCAACCAGACAATCTTAAAGGAGATCAGTCCTGAATATTCATTGGAAGAACTGATGCTGAAGTTTCAATACTTTGGCCACTGATGCGAAGAGCTGATCCATTGGGAAAGACCCTGATGCTGGGAAAGACTGAAGGCAGGAGGAGAAAGGAGAGACAGACGATAAGATGGTTGGATGACGTCACTGACTCGATGGACATGAGTTTGAGCGAACTCTGGGAGACAGTGAAGAACGGAGGCTCGCCGTGAGGCACTCAGTGAGACTGCAAAACACACGAGTTAGAGAGTGAACACAACGACAAACAGCAACAGCAATTCTGGCGAAGAATCACTGAAACCACCATTGGAAAGCAGGTAGAGAGCTAAACCGGACGGCCGAGGAAAAGAGAATATTAAAAAACGTTTACTGTCTCTCCAGTGTCTCAGATGATTTAAAAAAAAGAAATCCTTGTTTTCAAGAGACACAGTATTTCTTTCTGAAACTGAAGCATAGTTGATTTACAATATCGTGTTAGCTTCTGGCGAATAGCACAGCGATTCAGTCATACATGTATACAGAAGCAAGACCTGAACTACATCTAATCATGAGGTGGGGAGAGAGAGAATGAGACTTCATTTCCCCCGGGGAATAAAGCCAGACCCTAATGGCCCAAGAACAACCCTACCACTGAACAACCTCGTCCCCTCCATTTCCAGCCTCCAGTCATGTTTGTTCCTGCAGTTCCTCAAAGACGTCAGGCCCCTTCCCATCACTGGCCCTCCTTGGTCTTTTATTTCTCCATAAAGGCAGTATCGCCCTCTAGCTGCTCAAGCCAAAGCCCCAGGGGGCATCCTGAAGTCTCTTGCTCCTCTTGCCCACACTCCGCCCCAGCTCTGTCCCCAGAACAGATGAGCCCATCCCCTTTGGTCTCTATGAACCAGCGTCCTCGGTCCTCCTGTCTTCCTGCATTCACGCTGGCTGCTCTTCTCTATTCGCAGCAGTCAGGGCAGCTTTGGGAAGAGTGATGTCTGGGACGAAGGGGGGAAAGTGCATACCCTATGAAAGTGCATACCCTATAACTCTGGTGAGCAGAGGGGAGACTTATCTCAGTCCTGAGCCCCATTTCACCTACAGAGCAGACAATCAACTCTATCTCCTCCTGATACTGAGACTGATGAAATGGTTTTTCAGGGAAACTCTAGCGTCAGTGTCTTCAT
Source organism: Madoqua kirkii (assembly GCA_006408675.1). NCBI lineage: Eukaryota > Metazoa > Chordata > Mammalia > Artiodactyla > Bovidae > Madoqua > Madoqua kirkii. The sequence continues at coordinate 2,487 of SJYC01143953.1, forward strand.
CTCTATCCACTGAAGCCTGCTCACCTGTCCTGGGCTCTCTCTGCCCTGCCTCTCCTTTCCTGGGCCTGTGAATGTCATTAGGTCCCTAATGACTGGGGTTGCATCTCTGAATCTGTGACTAATGATTTCCCAGCTAAACGCCTGGCATCTGCTCTGCAAACAATTTCGAGCGACTGAAAGAAGGAATAATGCAGAAAAGCAACACTGCTGTGAGAGAGGCATTCCTCCACAGGGTACTAAGACTCAGTGGGAGACTCAGTGGGACCTAGCCTCTTGCTTCCTGAAAGCAAGAAAGAACACAAGAAGTATTATACAAAGAATACAAGAAAGCAATTTTCCTTAGGAAAAGGAAAAATCCTGTTTCCCATGCATCCCAGTTTCTTTTCTTTGGGCTGGTCCTGTCTGCAGAACTTTTGAGTTAAGTTGCTCCTGCCACTGCGAGCTCCTTCCAACAAGCCGGTAGCTCTGAGCACACCTGCCGCTTCTTTGCCTGATGTTCTTACTCAGCGAGGACAGGGATCCCGTGTCTTTTAGCACGACAGGCCCTCTGCCTCCTAAAGCAGCATTATGAATTTCCCCGAGTGTGTCATCAGTGCCCTGCAGGCCATTTTGTACAGATTTTTTTTTTTCAATGACCCTCAAAAAAAAAAAAAAAAAGGTCCTGTGCAGGAGGATTACAATTCCCTCCGGGAACTTCCTTCCTTTAACAGATTTTCCAGAAGGAATGTGCTTGGGCTCCTGATCTGACTTCCTGTCCAGGTTAGAAGCAGCATGGCATAAGACAGGCTTACCCTGTTTTTCATCATATAGATGATGTTTACCTAAAATGAATGCCTGTGTTGGCTGAAAAGCAGAGTAAGCAGTGAATCTGGCTAGACAGTCACATCTCAGGCGTGTCCACACAGAGAGGCATTTTCCTTTAGTGCAAACTGACTTTCACTCGCTGAAACTCTGTCTTGCGTCTGTCACTCACAAGCTATGTGAAGCAGGTAAGAGCTGTTGAGGCAGAAGAAACTGGGGAGAATCCTAACAATACAGATGCTGTGTTTCCTTCACAGGCAGGGGGTGTCAACTGCAGTTCCCCTTACTGCTCCCCCAAAACAGCAAGTGATGACCAATACTTTACACGTGGACAGACGCACATGTTTCCTGAGTCAATACCTGGCCACAACTAAGAGATTCATGTTGCCTCAAGGTTGGTACAAGACGAGATTTGCCCCTTTCTTTTTCTGGGTAATTTATTTTTATTTATCTTTTTAATTGGAGCACAATTGCTTCACAACGCTGTGCTAGTTTCTGCTGTCCAACAGCAGGGATCAGCTACCTGTATACACATGTGCCCTCGCTATGGGCCTCCCTCCCATGCACCCTTACAGTTCTAAAGAAGACAGGGACAGCCACTGGGGGTTGATCAGTGTCCTTCAGAAGGATACATTCAAATCCTCCTAGGAGTCCGGAATGTGACCTTACTGGAAACAAGGTCTTTGCAACAAGCAGTAGGGACTTCCCTGGTGATCCAGTAGTTAAGAATCCACCTGCCAATGCAGGGGACACAGGTTTGACCCCTAGTCCGGGAACCAAGATTCCTGTCTGCACAACTGAGACCCGTCACCACCAAACGTAATTAAATACTAATGTTGAAACACTGGTACCTTTATGAGAGGACGGACACAGAGAAAGAGAGACGCCAACAACGGCCAGCGACTACCAGAGGGAGCCTCAGAGGAAGCACAGTCTGCCGGCGCCCTGCTTTCAAAGCTCCAGCCTCAAGAATTCGAGAGTAAACCGCCTGGGGTCCCCAGTGACTCAAAGAACCCGCCTGCCAATGCGGGAGACCCAGGTTCGGTCCCTGAAGATCCGAGAGGAGGAAATGGCAGCCCTTGCCAGTGCTCTTGACTGGGAAAGGCCATGGACACAGGAGTCTGGTGGGCTACGATCCATGAGGTTGCACAGAGTTGGGCATGGCTTAGTGACGAAAGCCCCACGCACCACACACCACCCAGCTGGTGGTGATTTGCCGTGGCAGCCCCAGGAAGCTACCAGAGCGCTCTGGTGGGGAGCTTCCGCCCCCGCGGCAAGGGAGAAGCCCTGCTAGACCTGCGCCTCTTGCGGGATCTGTAACACCCCAGCAGGCTGGCAGCCTGATTCTCCTGCCATCAGCTCTGAGTTAGAGGAACGCTCCTCTGATTCCACCAGTTTTACATGCACTTGTTTATGTGTGTGTACGTTCGTGTGTGTATGCATGTGTGCAATTTTACTGTTAATTTTTATTCTTTCTTGTTTATTTCGTATGTAAGATTTCTTTGCTGTGGAACATTTTTAAACTCTTCATTGAATTTGTTACAATATTGCTTCTGTTTTATGGTTTGGTTTTTTGGCCATGAGGCATGTGGGATCCTTACTCCCCAGCCCAGGATGGAACCCACACCCCCTGCATTGGAGGGTGAAGCTTTAACCACTGGACAACCAGGGAAGTCTCTATTTTTCTTTTATTAATTACTTATTTATTAGGGGCTTCCCTGGTGGCTCAGATGGTAAAGCGTCTGCTCGCAATGACGGAGACCTGGGTTCAATCCCTGGGTCAGGAAGATCCCCTGGAGAAGGAAATGACAACCCACTCCAGTACTCTTGCCTAGAAAATTCCATGAGTGGAGGAGCCTGGTGGGCTATAGTCCATGGGGTCACAGAGAGTCAGACACGACTGAGTCTCTTCACTTTACTTATTATTATTATTTTAAAATCACATTGCGGTTTTATCACGTGTGCAAATCCATGCCATCATGACCAGAATCAACATCCAGAGCAGCAAATGCTCCCTCATCTCATCCCTTTATCACCTAACACTCCCTTCCTCGTTTCCCTCCCCTAAAATCTGGCAACCGCTAATCCGTTCTCCATTATTATAATTCTGTTGTCTTAATCAGTTCAGTTCAGTCGCTCAGTCGTGTCCGACTCTTTACGACTCCATGGGTTGCAGCACACCAGGCCTCCCTGTCCATCACTAACTCACACAGCTTGCTCAAACTTATGTCCTTGAGTCGGTGATGCCATCCAACCATCTCATCCTCTGTCGCCCCCTTCTTCTCCTGCCCTCAATCTTTCCCAGCATCAGGGTCTTTTCCAATGAGTCGGCTCTTCACATCAGGTGGCCAAAGGATTGGAGTTTCAGCTTCAGCATCAGTCCTTGCAATGAGTATTCAGGACTGATTTCCTTTAGGACTGACGTTGTCTTCATACTGTTACTTGCACAGAATCATACGAAACGTCATGTTTTTCTTCTCAGAAAAGCCCCCCTGAGGCCCGTCCAGCCCACAGTGGCTTCTCCCCTTTGGCTGCCAAGGGCCGTTCCACGTTCTGGGTGTGCTGTCGCGGGTGGCTTAACCGGTTACCTGCTGAAGGACTTTGGGGTTATTTTCAGTTTGGGGCTGCTGTAAGTAAAGCTGCTATGAATATTCATATGAAGATTTTGACGTAAAGATGAGTCTTCAGTTCCCTGGATAGATGCCCAAGGGTGTAAATGCTGGGCTGTATGATACGTGCACGTTTACCGTTCCTCAGAGCAGAGGCACCACGGGCCACCTCCAGCAGCGGGGTGTGAGCCTCCTGTCCCCCCACAGCGCTCGGGCCGCCACTGCGCTGTCCTTCAGTCGTTCTGCTGGTTGTGTCGTATCTTGTTATCATTTTAATATGCATTTCCCTAATGGCTAGTGATGTTGAACCCCTTTTCCTGTGCCTATCTGTATACCACTTGTATTTCCTCTTTGGTGAAATGATGTTCATATCTTTTTTATTTTAATAGGAGGGTAATTTAACTGCTTTACAGTGTTGTGGTGGTCTGATTGGACTGTTTGAGAGTCTTTTGTTTTGCCTTTTTTTTTACTGTCGAGTTTTGAGAGTTCTTTACGTAGTCTAGATACAAGGCACTTGTCAGATATGTGATTTGCAAGCATTTTTTTCCCGATCTATAGGCTATTTTCCTCTTCTTCGCTGGGTCTTTTACAGGGCAGAAGTTTCTCATGTTGATGAGGTCCAATTTCTCAATTTTTTCCTGTATGACTTGTCCTTTGGATGTCAAGTCTATAAATTCTTTGCCTGTCTCTAGGTTCCAAAACTTTTCTATGTTTTCCCTGAAAGTTTGATAGATTTACATTTCCTATTTTGAATGATACATTTTTAGTTAATTGGCGGGGAGTGGGGGGCTTGGGGAGCAGGGGGCTTAGTTTGAGGTTCATTTATCTGCCCACGGATGTTCTATTGCTCTAGTACCATTTGTTGAAAAGCCTATTCTTCTATTGCATTGTTTTTGTATTATTGTCAAAAACCACTGGACATATTTGTGGAATAGGAGTTACTCAGTGAGATTTTTAGTGAGAAATACTGCAATTTACATGAATGTTATTCTACAGTAAAAAATCCCTTCACTTTTCTTAAAGGAAAATCGTGTTTCTTGCATACCAATGCAAACTCAACTCATCTAAGCTGTCATTCAGCTCTTAGACCCAGACAGAGTGGGCAAGCTTACTGAGCATTCAACAAACATTTATTCACAAGCTACCTTAACCCACACATTGTGCTGAGTGTTGGAGATAGAGCAATGAGAAAAAAAAAGTCCATTTCTTTTGAGGATTTTATACTCTAGAAGAGGATACCCACAAACATGTAGATGAAAAATGTGTTTTATAATGGCAAACAGTGTAAGTGTTATACAGAAATATAAATCAGGATACAGAGAGGATAAGAAATAGGTCTTTAAAACAGGGTGATCAGGGAATTCCCTGGTAGTCCAGTGGTTATGGTCCATGCTCTCACCACCTAGGACCCGGGTTCAATCCCTAGTCAGGGAAATAAATCCTATAAGCCATGCAATGCTGCCGAAATGAAAAGAGAGTGTTCCCTGAGGACACGAGACATAATGGAGTGATGGACCGAGTCATGCAAGCAGAGAGGGACCCAAAAGAGAAAAGTCTCGGAGGTCGGAGCAGGCTCAGTACACTTAGAAACAGGAAACTGGCCTTTAGCATCTGAGGAGGATGATCTAAGGCAAAGGATGGGCAACAGGAGAGCACGGCCTTAGTCACCCCACACGGAGCCTAAATACCCCAATCTCTTTGTGCATCCTGGTCAAGACAGCCCAAGAAAGAGCAGTAGAAAGCGCCCCGTCCCTGCTTGGCTCCACTGGCTTTATCGGAACTTGCAGCGTGGTTTGTAGACCATCATTCAATCACTTGGTAAAACTTCTGTGTCCCAGCTGTGGACAGTGGGTTGCGCTAAGTCCCTGGAATTCAAAGCAAAATAGAGCATGGTGCCTACACCTGATGAGTTATCAGAACAGTGGGGCTGGGGGAACAGTCAAGAGCACCATGATGCCTATGTGTGATAAGTAAATATTCGTGAACAGAGACTTCCACTGGTAGTCCAGTGCTTAAGAACCTGCCTTCCCATGCAGGGGACAAGGGTTCAATCTTTGGTCAGGGAACTAAGATTCCACACGCCGCAGGGAAACCAAGCCCACACTCTGCAACTAGACAAAGTCCACGCACCACGATAAAGACCCAGCACAGCCAAAATAAAAAACAAACCAGTAATTAATGAAATATTTGTGAACATAGAACCAGAATGTTGTGAGAACACAGAACCAGAATGTTGTGAGAACACAGAAAAGGAAGTCTTAGGGTTTACAAAGTCAGACTAGGGCATCAGTAAGTGAAGAATATTTGAATTGGATCTTGAAGGATGGGTAAGACGGTTAGAAAACAAAGAATGCTTTAGGAGAGGAGCAGGAATGGCAGAGGAGTGTGATGTCAGGCGTGTCCTTATGCGGTCGCTTCGCAGAATATTACTCATCTTCCACTCGTGGAAACATGGCTCTGATGACGAGAATTATCTGTTTTCCTGGATATGGTTCAACAGAAAAGAATGCCAAGCTCTTTAAAAATTCTGACAACATTATGACTCTGGGGGATACTATCTCAAAATTTACTTCATGTACCTAAAATGTTCTAAGCCTAGACATAAGCCTAACTATTTTGCTTAATATCACCCAATGTCTCTTTTATCAGGCAAATCTGCCCAATAAATTTGCCTCCACTAGCCTTTCTCCTCATGACTTCTGCCCTGGGTCTAGTATTAGAAGGAACACTCATCCCTTCATTGCTGAGACTGGACACGTCTCTTGATTTCAACTTTGAGTGTCCTGTCTGACCACTCCAGTTAGATAAACTGCTTTTTATTATCATCATTTGCAGCATACCAAGAACTGTATTAAGCACTGAGCTGAAGCAAGAAATTCTACTCCTTGGACCTCCATTAAAGGAACTGACAATATTACTGGGGAAACAGGTGCCAAAATCATGAACTATCTGGGAAACAACTTTGGCCCCGTAAAGAGAACTGGCCACAAACGCTCACCGAGCAGCTTGTCTCCGGCACAGGACTCCTGCCACACACGGACTAAGGACGCTCTGCTGAGCTTCAGTGAGAGATTTGCTTCTCTACGTTTTCAGTATGTCCACGAAATGCAAATATCTAGAAAAGAGTAGAATTTCTGAGTAATGTCCTAAAATGAAGGTGTCATTTGGGTTCAGGAGAAAGGTTTGATTTTCAAGCATCAGTTTGTTCTGGGAGAGATGAGCCTGAACAGACCACAGTCCTCAGGGCTGGTGTGTGCTGTGTGCCAGGACAAGAGCAGGCATCAGAAGGAAGAGACGGGTGAGGACCAGGTACAGAGTCTGCCTTTCTCACACTTTTACAGTATTTCGTGGTAAAATACGCAGGTATTTTTAAAAGTCGGATGGACTGACCCTTCGGGCAGGTCACCAGAGTCATCTGTGCATGAGGGGGAATGCAGCTACTCTGAGTCAGAACTTAGAATATTTCATTACATGGAGAACTATGCCATAGTAGGAAAACATAAGTAGGCTAGAAATTCACAAGTAGACTGGAAAACCTTATGCAGAACAATGGCAACCCAGAGGAAGAGAGAGAGAAGGGGAGAAGTACCACGAGGCTACTGATGTGATCAGCCACCAAGGTGCGCTTCTCACGCTGAGCTTTTAAAGTTTGACAATGACTGTTCTTTACTCCAGCATTAAGAGAAACAACAAAACTCATTTAAATGGAAAAACAGACTCTGATTTGAATCCTCCCAGCCGCACAGATTTTGGAGATCAGCCTTCCCATCCAGGCAGCACTGCCCACTGGGCGGTCCCGTTGCTCAGGCTGCTTCACCCCAAGCGGGAGCTGCTGCCCCCGCCCCCTCCTCAGGTGCCCGCAGCGCTGAGCTGGAGCTGGGGGCTTGCTCTGCGGACTCACTGTCTTTCCTGGAATGTACACTGTGGTCGAAATGGGAAGGATTTTCAGACTCATGGTTTAAAATGACATGATGAAACACTCAGAGGGGGAGGATGAGGTGGACGAGATGTTCCCAAGCTCTCAGAACAGAAGTTCCAAAAATGAATTTCTTTTTCCTTGAATCTATTGTTTATTTTTCTAAGTATGATGTGAATCAGAGGACAGGGGGCTGTCTCAATCACAAGATTTTAAAAATCCAGAGAGTGATGAAATTTATTGTACTACAACCCTTTAAATATTTTAAAATATCTAATGAAAAAAGAGGTATTGTCCCTACATTTTTTAATGGAAGTATAGGTGATCTACAACATTATGTTAGTTCAGGTGTACAGCAAGGAGATTCAGTTGTACATATGTGTGTGTGTATACATTCCTTGTTCTTTTCCCTTATAGGTTATCACAAGATATTGAGTGGAGGTCCCCGTGTTACACAGTAGCACCCTGTTGTTTACCTGTTTTACATATAGTGTATCTGTTAATCCCAACTTCTAATTTAGCCCTCCTCCCTTTCCCTGTGGAAACCATAGGTTTGTTTTCCATGACTGTGCATCTATTTCTCATATATACACACACACACATATACACATGCAAATACATTCATACATGTATACACAGTACTCACAAATATATATGTACACACATGTATACGTACATGCATATGTATACACACAAAGATACATGTTTTCACACATATACCTATACACATAAAAACATATGCATATATGCATATTTATATACATATGAACTTAGCGTGCACATCACCAATCCTCTACCCACTTTTTTATCCTGCCACTGCCGTCACCTGAGTTCCTGCTTCGTCTGGTCCTGGCTCCCACATCACTTAGCTGGAGTGCTCCAGGCACGTGCAGAGTTGTGGCAACACGGAGAAGGTCCTGAGAGTAGCCAGAGGCCACAGAGACGTCCAAGGGGTCCAACCAGGAAACTCAGGCCTCAGCATGACTCAGTTCTCTGTGCTCAAGAGGACAAGTGTAAGTCGCAGCCTTCTGAGTATGGAGATAAAGAGGGCGGTGGGGCCAGCCATGGTTATCATCTGTTCTGACAGTCACAGTTAGAGCCTGCTCCAGACACAAGGCCGACACAGATGTAGCAATGTTGAGCATGAAAACCACTGCAGATGGGAGTCAGCATGTCCCCCCATCCCCAGCCAGAGCTGGAGGAGCTCTACAATGCCTCCACAGAGGACAACTGACCGAGAAACCAAAACATCCTGGAAAAGATCAACACACTCACCTTTAAAGAGAACATTTTGAGCAATTCCACATAAATTTAAGACACAGTAATTGTGCAGCATTACAATTCTGTTTTATGCTTTGTTTGAAAACATACAATATTGCAGCACCTTTATTCTTCAAATCAAGTAACACTAATATACATTACATGTTCTCTGAATTTTCAAATACATGCAGGCTTCCCACTTGACATTAGCATCCCCTTCAGAAATTGGATTTTTTTTGGTAAATTAATTTATTTATTTTAATTGGAGGCTAATTACTTTACAATATTGTAGTGGTTTTTACATTCATATGAATCAGCCATGGGTGTACAAAGAGCCAGGAATGATGAACATGTTTTTCCCAACTTCTCCCACTCCACCTCACCATCTCCTCCAGCACATCCTCTGGTTTCTTAGTGGGGCCAACTTTGGTCTAATTATTTGCACTTTGTGACTGCTAGGGACAAGAAAAATGGTGTGAATTAAGGGGCCATGAAATGAGCTTCGAAAGAATCCATAAGGAACCTAATTTTCTTGAGTGTAAACAAGAAAGAAGTCCCCAACCTGACCTACAGTCTTCAAAAACATTTCTTGTTGTTTTTCTATTTTTTTTTCCTCTTTAAACTCCAAAGCTTCCTATCTTCAAAATACAGAAGAACATTCCATGTTTTCAGCTTGCCTCTCCTTTTGTAAGTTTTGTCCAGGTGATTATCCTCTTTCTTAAGGTCAGAAGTGAGAAAAGAGGTGCTCTGATGTGCGTCTGTTTGGTTTTCATTTTTATTTCTTTACTTTCTAGTATCGGTTGAGAAACAACACTGTGATAACGAGGACAAAGAGGGGCCCCTACACCTGATCGCAATAAAAAATCCTGGTTTCAAACATCTCACAATTGGCTGACCCATTTTTTTCCTACGGGCCAGCAGCTGCGTGAGTCACTGCTGTGTGTTTTGCCTGCCTTAGCAATGAGAGGGTTGGTGTAAATAGGAAGTGATGAGGAAAATCAATTTGGGGAAACACATTTTTTCAAGGCTGTAACAGGAAGAGATAGGAAGCCCAGGAAGATACTTGATAGACATTCAACTCTGTAGAAAGGAGGAAGTAGCATGTTGAAGCACTCGGCTAGTTATTTTGAGTTGTTGAACGGAAACGGGATACAACAGAGAGAGAAGGGAGATAGGATGCGTTTTGTCGCATAGCAACGTGGAGGATGGAGCCCCTGCTCAGAGTGGAAGCCATCTGTCTGCATGAAAGACAAGGGAAAACACTTTGTAAAACAAAAAAGAAGAACGAGGTGAATGAAATACAAAGAGTACATGAGGTTCCATATTCCTTTTTGTGGTAATATAAAAATAATGTTCTGACTCTTCCAAGGTTATTTCCAAGAGTTGATTTTAATATGTAACGTGTGATGTTGCCACCCTGACTTTGTAGTAGCTCCTTGCTTTGGATCAAGCATTAGTCTCAAGGCTTCAATCTGGTGAAGTGTGTGGTGTTTATGATCTTTGAGGGGCACAATCTGGCCCTAAAAGTTAGGGTCCAATAAAATGAGTGGTCAGTGAAACCTCCCAGCTAGTTTTGACCAGTGCAGCCAGGCTCTGCTTGTAATGATGAGGAGTGGGGTTTTGCTGCATCTCAGTTGGAAAAGGGGTGTCTGATCAGAAGGGACAAGGGCACAGCATCGAGGCAGGAGCAGGCCCAGGCAGCATCTGCCTGCGAGTTCACCCAGCCTGAGCCGCGGGGAACTCAAGCACTGGGACCCCTCCACCAGTGCCCCTCAAGGCTTCCTCAGATGGAAGGGGTCCTGGCTCAGAACCCCAGCCCACACGTGGACCTTAGAGAATCTCAGCAAATGACAGTCCAAAAAATCAGCAGTCAGTTCGCTTTCAGACAAATGGATAGTGTGGGGTGGCATGTGGGAGAGGGTGAGCTCACCTCCCTCTCCCCAGAGCGTGAGTCCTCAGAGGGCTGTCAGAGACCCTGCTGAACAGACGTGGAGATGCACACAGCACCGTTTTCCTCTTAGGAAGCCCCTCGCGCAAGTGCGGAAACGTCCAAAGTGGATAAGTCCTTCCTTTCGGGACAGGAAGTGCTCTCCAGAAATAATATGCCATTTCCTGCTGCAAAGATTATCTGCCCGGGGCTGATCCCGCTTCTGTAGAAATGGAAATGCCTACTTCCTTCCCTCCACCCCAGCACGTCCCAAACCTGCCCCCTTCTCCACCCCAGAGACGTGTCAGAAACACTTGCCCAGGGGCCAAGCCTCTGACTCCTCTCACGCTGGTTGGCGCTGCCGCCGCTTCTCTACACAGAGCGCCAACCGAGTTCATCTGCCAGCAGCACCACAGGCATTACTTTAGGGCAAATCATGGTTCCTTCCAAAAAGAGAGGACTTACTCCACGGAAACCTTCACGATGGAGCCTGAGCAGAGCCTCGTCCCCAGCACTGTTCTAATTTGGAGGAGATATTTATATAATAGTCCCTGGGGTAGATACCCTCAGGGAGAACGCCAAAGGATTAAGCAGGAGATGAGCCGACACTGAGCTGGGAAAGAATGAGAAGCAGACGTAATTGTCTGTTTCCCTCTGAGCTGGGAAAGAATGAGAAGCAGACGTAATTGTCTGTTTCCCTCTGCTATCTTTCATCATTTTGTCCTGTAACTTTTTTTCATATTAACTTTCTTCACACTAATGTTATAGATGAACATTATGGTTAACAGCCAAAACTTGGGAGTCACAGTATTGAGTTTAACCATGGTTCAAAAGACACATGCAGCAGGCCTCAGGCATGACAGGCAATGAGCAGGTGAAGAACCGATGGGAAAGTGTTCAAAAACTCCTGTGTTAGCTAACAGGCTTCTGAATGTATCGCTGTGGTCCACAGAGGAGGCTGGACAAGGTAGCAAGGAGATGATGTATCAGCTACTGCAGCCTTAAAACAAAGTTGGTGTCTCTTTGGACTTTAAAATTGTTCCTATGCAGCTTATTTTATTTTTGTTTAATCAAATAAACAAGAGGGTTTTTTCCATGGGAAAAAAAAAAAAAGACACATGCACCCCAACATTCATAACAGCACTATTCTCAATAGCCTGGACATGGACATGGAAGCAGCCTAAATGTCCATCCAGAAAGGAATGGGTAAAGAAGACATATATATATATATATATATATACATACCCAGCTCAGTTCAGTTGCTCAGTCCTGTTTGACTCTGCAACCCCATGGACTGCAGCACGCCAGGCCTCCCTGTCCATCACCAACTCCTGGAGTTCACTCAAATATGTCCATCAAGTTGGTGATGCCATCCAGTCATCTCACCCTCTGTGGTCCCCTTCTCCTCCTGCCTTCCATCTTTCCCAGCATCAGGATCTTTTCAAATGAGTCAATTTCTTCGCATCAGGTGGCCAAAGTTTTGGAGCTTCAGCATCAGTCCTTTCAATGAATATTCAGGACTGATTTCCTCTAGGATGGACTGCCTGGATCTCCTTGCTGTCCAAGGGACTCTCAAGAATCTTCTCCAACACCACAGTTCAGAAGCACATATATATACAATGGACTATTACTCAGCCATAAGAAAGAACAAAACTGAGTCATTTGCAGAGACATGGAGAGACCTAGAGACTGTCATACAGAGTGAAGTAAGAGAGATAAGATATTAATGCATTTTATTATATTAATTACTGATGCATATTAATATACATTATACATGTATATACATAATGCAAAAAGTGAAGATCATGGCATATGGTCCCATCACTTCATGGCAAATAGATGGGGAAACAATGGAAACACTGACAGGCTTTATTTTCTTGGGCTCCAAAATCACTGCAGACAGTGACTGCAGGCTTGTAATTAAAGACACTTGTTCCTTGGAAGAAAAGCTATGACAAAACTAGACAGTGTATTAAAAAGCAGATACATTACTTTGCTGACAATGATCTAGATAGTCTAAGCTGTGGATTTTTCAGTAGTCATATATAGATGTGAGAATTAGACAATAAAAAAGGCTGAGCACCAAAGAATTGATGCCTTTGAACTGTGATGTTGAGGAAAACTCTTGACAGTCTCTTGGGCTGCAAGCAGATCTAACCAGTCCATCCTAAAGGAAATTAACCCTGAATATTCATTGGAAGGACTAATGCTGAAGCTAAAGCTCCAATCCTTTGGCCACCTGATGTGAAGAACTGACTCACTGGAAGACCCTGATGCTGGGAAAGATGGAAGGCAGGAGGAGAAGGAGCAACAGAGGACTAGATGGTTGGATGGCGTCACTGACTCAATGGACGTGAGTCTGAGCAAACTGCATGCTGCAGTTCAGGGGTTGCAAAAAGTCGGACATGACTGATAGACTGAACAACAACAAATGAATCTATGTGAAATCTGAAAAAAATTATACAGATGATCTTATTTGCAAAGCAGAGACACAGAGGGAGCACACAAGTGCATGCCACCAAGAGGGGGATGGGGGATGGGGTGGGGTGGGAGACTGGGACTGACATATACTCACGCCTAACAGATAACTGATAAGAACCTGCTGTGTAGCTCAGGGGATTCTCCTCAGTGCTCTGTGCTGACCTAAACGGGGAGAAAACCCAAAAAAGAGGGGATGTGTGCACACACATAGCTGATTCACTTGCTGTACAGCAGAAACTAGCACGCATTGTAAAGCCACTGTACTCCAAAAACAAGTTTGGGGTTTTTTCTTTAATATCAGGTTCAATTATAGATCCCCTATTGACCAGCTGGTAGCCTTTGGGTTTTCTTACCTGTAAAATGGGGGTAATCAGACCAAGTGCCTCATGGGGTAGGAGATTCAGAAAAACAATTCACACAAACACAAGCACAGGAAGTGTACGCTTACATAGTATATGCTTATTAAATATTAGCAATAAACATTTTGCAAACCAATTTCGGCAGATAATGTGGGAAAACTCCACCCAGACCCCTAGCTCACAATCAGACCCCTAATCTCTTTCCTTGGTCCTCAAGGACTAGACTTGAAGAAAGGTGTGGGTCCCTCAAGTGTGAAAGAGAAACATCCACTACGTTCTATGCCCTGTTTCAATCTGTGCTTGTTTAAATGTATATTTTTATTCATAATGAGTTCCAAAGGATGATTTGAAAGTTAGACTTTTCCATGCATATTTGAGACTTGCTCATGACAAGCTCTCTACCACACACGATATATAATTTGCAGCCCAATTTATGTCACCATAATCATGTTCCCACAAGGCAATCTAGGAGAGTCAGAGGAGGCATTGGCTAAAAATTCTCACCTTTACCATTAACTTATCCCACGTGCCAAGTTAGAAAGTCATCTAGGAAAGCTGAAGCCATGACATCATATGGTCTGAATGTAAAGCTGAATTTACTATTTGACAGATGGCATCTGTGGTTAAAACATGGTCATCACACCTGGTTGAGAGAAAACTCATGTTCTAAGTAACACTGTCAGTAAGAAGCAGAGCAAACCTCACTGCCATCATGTGAACAAGCTGTAGTTACAACTGAAAGAGTTTTTTCTGTAACAGGGTTTTTACTGCATGATTAACCCAATATTCCAGAGATATAACATAACATGGAAAGAAATAGGCTTGGTTTACTAACCAGTCATATTTTTAAAGTATAGATCTGATGTCAAATCTAATGACCCATGCTCTGGACTGTTTTATTTTTAAAGGTTAATCATCTATAGCACCCAATTTGTTTAAAAATATTAAAACTTGAAAATTAAAAACATGAACCATTCAAATTAAACCATGAAAACATTAAAGTATGATTCCTATAAATCAGCAGGAAGACAAATCCAGTTGGCTGATAATGATAAAAGCTATGCTTAATTTTAAATGTGGGATGGACAGATCGAGTGTGTGTGTGTGTGTGTGTGTGTGTGTGTGTGTGTGTGTGTGTGTGTGTGTGTGTGGGTGTGTGTGTGTGTGGAAGAAGGGGGAGAGGGGGCAGACAAGGAAAAGGAAGGTGGCAAGGAGAGAGGTGAGGGGAAAGGGAGGAAGAGGAGGTTGGAGTGGGTCAGGACCAGCACACACATCCTGGTTCTGACCCGATTCAGGTCACTGTAATGGGAACCACTGCTCCCACTTAGTAAGGCTGCATGGAGATCCCTCATCTCAGCACTGGACGCAGAGAAGATGCCCTCCTCTGGTCCTGCGCTCCTGAGAGCATCCTCTGAATGCAGGACCTGGGTCCCCACTCCCTCCCCAGAGAGCCGAAGACAGCCTTCCACACCGAAGACACCTTCACAACATGGCTATGTTCCTCACCCAAAATATTTTTTAAATGCCTGCATCATAGAACCTCATGTTTGTTTTGAACTTTCTAATTGTTCCAGGTTTTTTTTAATTGTAGTTGCTTTACAATGTTGTGTTGGTTTCTGCTGCACATCAGTGAATCAGCTGCATGTTTACATATGGCCCCTCTTTTTTGGATTCCCTTCCCACTTAGGTCACCACAGAGCACTGAACAGAGTTCTCTGTGCTACACAGCAGGTCCTCACTCGTTACCTGTTTTATACACAGTATCAGGAGCATATACATGTCAATCCCAGTCTCCCAATTCATCCCATCCCCTCTCCCCCCGCCTGGTATCCATATGATTGTTCTCCACATCTGTGTCTCTATCTCTGCTTTGCAAATATGATCAACAGTGCCATTTTTCTAGTGGATTAATGTGTATTTGTTTTTCTCCTTCTGACGTACTTCACTTCTTATGATAGTCTCTAGATCCATCTCCGGCTCTGCAAACGGCATATGACCATCCCCGCTGTACACCTGGAGAATGGGGGCTCTGAAGCCCAGAGGCTCACCTCTCCTCCTTTGTGGCCGGTGGTCTGGCCTCCAGCCCCTGAAACCTTGTCCTACTTACTCAGTCCACTTGTCCTGAGAGGATGTTTTACAGAAACCGGTGCTTGGAGGACCCAGTATCTCTTCTGCACTGCATGGAGAGGGAGAATGTGAGCCCGGTCATTACTGTGGACAGTGTAACAGCGCATTTAAAAAAGAGGACACCATCTCACTCTAATGATCACCTTTCTGCCTGTGGTCAGATTAAAATCCACAGGAGAAAAACACAGGCTATTTCAG
Source organism: Madoqua kirkii (assembly GCA_006408675.1). Taxonomy (NCBI): domain Eukaryota; kingdom Metazoa; phylum Chordata; class Mammalia; order Artiodactyla; family Bovidae; genus Madoqua; species Madoqua kirkii. The sequence goes on from SJYC01143953.1 coordinate 18,165, forward strand.
AAGATGAAGCACAAACAGTATCCCTGGTTCTCAGCATTTGATTCCATTTTATTTCTTCTCCCGATGCTGTCTGAAATGAGCACCCGGAGAAGCAGTCATTGCAGGTATATAATTGTTGAGGAAGTAACTATGTTGAATCTGTCTTAGCTAATTTATTGTCGCGTACTATGCTGGGCTGAATTGCCACAAAGAGTGACCTTGCCGGGGCTGTACACAGTGTGGGACTTGTTTGAATCAAAGATTTCCTGGTTTTAAAAAAGACAGGAGTGACTTCTCTGGCAGTCCAGGGATTAAGAATTGGCTTTGACATGCAGGGGACTCAGGTTTGATCCCTGGTTGGGTAACTAATATCAGTAACTTCAGATATGCAGATGACACCACCCTGATGGCAGAAAGTGAGAGGAACTGAAGAGCCTCTTGATGAAAGTGAAAAAACAGACTGAAAACGCTGGCTTAAAATTCAACATTCAAAAAACGAAGATCACGGCATCCGGTCCCATCACTTCATGGGAAATAGATGGGGAAACAGTGGAAACAGTGACAGACTTTATTTTGGGGGGCTCCAAAATCACTGCAGATGGTGACTGCAGCCATGGAATTAAAAGACGCTTACTCCTTGGAAGAAAAGCTATGATCAACCTAGACAGCATATTAAAAGGCAGAGCCATTACTTTGCTGATAAAGCTTTTGCTTGTCAAAGCTATGGTTTTTCCAGTAGTCATGTATGGATATGAGAGCTGGATTATAAAGAAAGCTGAGCTCAGAAGAATTGATGCTTTTGAACTGTGGTGTTGGAGAAGACTCTTGAGAGTCCCTTGGACTGCAAGGAGATCAAACCAGTCAATTCTAAAGGAAATCAGTCCTGAATATTCATTGGAAGAACTGATGTTGAAGCTGAAGCTCCAATACTTTAACCACTTGATGTGAAGAACTGACTTAAAGGAAAAGACCCTGATGCTGGGAAAGATTGAAGGCAGGAGGAGAAGGGGACAACAGAGGATGAGATGGTTGGATGGCATCACCGACATGATGGACATGAGTTTGAGCAAACTCCAGGAGTTGGTGATGGACAAGGAGGCCTGGCATGCTGCAGTCCCTGGGGTCACAATGAGTTGGACACAACTGAGTGACTGAACTGGGTAAACTAAGATCCCACCAACCCTGTGCACCATAAAACTAGAGAGCCCTCAAGCTGCAACTACTGAAGCCCATGTATTCTGGAGCCTGCTGGCCACAGAGAGTCCAGGCACTGCAACAAAAGATCCCAGGTGATGTGAGGGAGAGCCCTAGTGCCACAACTAAGGCCTGATGTAGACAAACAAATTCATGCATAATGGGAAAGGAGGACCTACTGTAGAGCACAGGAAACCACAGGCAGTGTTTTGTAATAACCTATAATAAGAATCTGAAAAAGAGATATTTATGTATAACAGGACCACTGTTATACACCTGGAACCAACAAAATATTGTAAATTTACTTCAATAAAAACAAATGGCTAAAGTTTATCCTTTATGTTGGAGAAGACTCTTGAGAGTCCCTTGGACTGCAAGGAGATCAAACCAGTCAATTCTAAAGGAAATCAGTCCTGAATATTCATTGGAAGAACTGATGTTGAAGCTGAAGCTCCAATACTTTAACCACTTGATGTGAAGAACTGACTTAAAGGAAAAGACCCTGATGCTGGGAAAGATTGAAGGCAGGAGGAGAAGGGGACAACAGAGGATGAGATGGTTGGATGGCATCACCGACATGATGGACATGAGTTTGAGCAAACTCCAGGAGTTGGTGATGGACAAGGAGGCCTGGCATGCTGCAGTCCCTGGGGTCACAACGAGTTGGACACAACTGAGTGACTGAACTGGGTAAACTAAGATCCCACCAACCCTGTGCACCATAAAACTAGAGAGCCCTCAAGCTGCAACTACTGAAGCCCATGTATTCTGGAGCCTGCTGGCCACAGAGAGTCCAGGCACTGCAACAAAAGATCCCAGGTGATGTGAGGGAGAGCCCTAGTGCCACAACTAAGGCCTGATGTAGACAAACAAATTCATGCATAATGGGAAAGGAGGACCTACTGTAGAGCACAGGAAACCACAGGCAGTGTTTTGTAATAACCTATAATAAGAATCTGAAAAAGAGATATTTATGTATAACAGGACCACTGTTATACACCTGGAACCAACAAAATATTGTAAATTTACTTCAATAAAAACAAATGGCTAAAGTTTATCCTTTTTTATGTGTTTGAAATATTTTATAACAACAGGTTACAAACACAGAAGAAATATAATAATAATTTTTAAAATAAAAAATTCTAGTTTTTAAAGAAATAGTCTTAAAAAGTAGGTTAAAAACAATTGTTCTAGACAATTACTGGTTTGACTAAAAGAAAAATTGGAAAGCAAGAGATTCGGGGTTGGGGGTAAAAGAAGCAGATATTGGGTAATAAGAATAAATTTTTTGCATTTCTAATTCTCTACTATTCAGAGCAGCTCAGTAAATCTCATAGATAACAGTTTATTCCTACAGTTTCTTTTAGAGAACGCAAAAGTGTTATTTCTATATCAGAGTTGTGGAAACAGGCCAATGAATCGCTGTCAGCCTGCAGGCCTGTCAGGGACAGCTGGGTGATTCCCACAAGAGAGTACGCAGGAAGGAGTTAGGGGGAAGCAGAGCAGGCTTCCTGGAGGCAGAGGCGCCTGGAGCAGGCAGGGAGCAGGTGGGGCCATAGCCCCCTCACTCAAGGGCCCCTCACTCACTCAGCCTTAGACAAACCCTAACCACAGCTTGTCAGCCTGCACAGAGGGAGGCTGGACCAGCAGACGGAGGAGCAGCCGTGAGCTGTCTCCAGTCACAGCATGGGGGGAGGGAAAGGAAGGCTGGCGTTCTGCTCCTGAAGCCTGCCTGCTGCCATTCCCTACCTTCCCCCTAAAATCAGGTATGCTGCATTCTTAAGACAACCTTCAAAGAAAAGTTAATAAAATATAAATTAAAACTTTGTGCACATTAAATTCAGTAATTGCTCGCTTAGCAAACACTGCCCGCTTCCCTGGCAGGTATGAGTGGTGCAGGATCAGGATGCCGTAATAAGCAAAACGCAGGCAGCCCTGACCTCCAGAGGAGTGGTGTGACAAGAAGAAATGGGCTGCAAATACTCAACCTTGGTTTAATTTTGAATGAACACTCATTTTTAAGCAAATTGATACATATCAATTCGAGACCTATGTTAATGGGGAAAACGTCATGTCTGAAAGATAATGCTGAAGTGTTTACATTTTCACATGTACTCTAAGGAATTCAAAGTAGACAGGTTCCCCGAGTTTCCTGCTTTTTTTGGTGGAAGAAATCCACCAAAGCCAGGTACCATTATAAGGTCCTGACCACCTCCATTATCTTACTTTAAGCATCTCTGATACTCCAAGACAGGAGGATTCAAAGTGTGGTCACCAGACACATGGTCGGCATCACCTGAGAACTCCTTATACTAAATCTATCAGCCCAGCCTAAACCCACACATCAGCCCTCCAGGCTGGGACCCAGCAATCCGTGCTTCAGTGATCCTGTGGGACGACGGACACACTGAAGAGTGTGAAGCCACTTTTGTAAGATGACGTCAATCAAAGCAACCCTCGATGGCAAGCCCCTCGAGTCCACAGATTCCCTCTTCCCTATTCCCCAGACCTGGAGCCCCTTAAACATCTTTATAGGCTGATCTAGTCCTTAGGCAAGAAATACACTGGGATAAACATCTGATGGCTCAGCATAAAACAGGCTTTACCAGCGCTCCCTCTCAGCTTTGAATTCTCCTCTGAACATCTGGCTATTTCTGTGCTATCTCAGCCAGACCAGTAACCTGCCCATGGTGCCCTTTTTTGAGCCACTGCCGAAGGTCCCCTCCTAATATCCTGACATCCTCATTTCCTAAATACTCCCAGTGACAGACCTCTCTGCCCTGAAAACAGGCTCAGACTCTTCAATTCCTCCCCGGTTGCCAGGCTCTCATCTAACTGGCCCTTGCTGCCCGAGCCTCAGCCTCCAGTCCACTATCCGCATGGCATCACTCTTACCTCTCCTGCCTGCCAGCCACGGCTCCCCACAGTGGGACGCTCCTGACCACCGATGGCCCTCACAGCTGGGGGACATCACCTAACACTGGACAAGAGACCTAACTCATGTTCTGCTTCCAGATCTCAAGAATTCGTGGACAAACACCTTCCTATCATCTTAGTTGACAATGAAACTATATTCCAGGTGATAGAAACAGAATTGTGCTGCATTGGAAATTCTGTATCAAATATCTAAGAATCTGCAATACATAGAAATCTTACAGGTAAAATGTACGTCGACAATCTAATAACCTACATCTTGTTGAAGGAAAAAAATTAGCTCCAAGTGCCACCTTGACTCAGTTCCCACAGTCTCTAGTGGGTCTCTCACCCCCACTGGCTACTGAACATCATCTCAGTGTTCAGCACATCACGTGACAAGGGATGGCACAGGTGTTGAATCAATGGAGACATGGTCTGTCTGCTTCTTCTGCTCTCCAGCCAGTGATAAACCAGCTTAATCATCATGGTCAGAAGCCCATTACATGTCATCGGGAGAAGCATTAGGACTGAGAACCACCACAGAGGCGCAAAGAGAACAGAGGCGGCAGTGGGTCCCCGACCGCACATGCACACTCTCCTGGGGATCAAACAAGACTCACCTCGCAGCTCAGCCTCCATGTAACAAAGTCACCTGATGTGTGATGTAAGCCAGATGTCTTAATTTCCTCCCCTGCCTAAGGATGAAGGTGGATTTAAGAGTCTCGAATTCCCTATCTGGTCTGGCTCCATTGTTCTAGGATCTCACAGTAGACCAATCTGCCTGACTTTTGATGCAGTTCAGTTCAATCGCTCAGTCATGTCCGACTCTTTGCAACCCCATGAATCGCAGCACGCCAGGCCTCCCTGTCCATCACCAACTCCCAGAGTTCATCCAAACTCAAGTCCATCGAGTCTGTGATGCCATCCAGCCATCTCATCCTCTGTCATCCCCTTCTTGTCCTGCCCCCAATCCCTCCCAGCATCAGAGTCTTTTCAAATGAGTCAACTCTTTGCGTGAGGTGGCCAAAATATTGGAGTTTCAGCCTCAGCATCAGTCCTTCCAATGAACACCCAGGACTGGTCTCCTTTCGGATGGACTGGCTGGGTCTCCTTGCAGTCTAAGGAACTCTCAAGAGCCTTCTCCAACACCACAGTTCAAAAGGATCTATTCTTCCATGCTCAGCTTTCTTCACAGTCCAACTCTCACATCCATACATGACCACAGGAAAAACCATAGCCTTGACTAGACGGACCTTTGTTGACAAAGTAATGTCTCTGCTTTTGAATATGCTATCTAGGTTGGTCATAGCTTTCCTTCCTTCCAAGGAGTAAGCATCTTTTAATTTCATGGCTGCAGTCACCATCCGCAGTGATTTTGGAGTCCAAAAAAATAAAGTCTGACACTGTTTCCACTGTCTCCCCATCTATTTCCCATAAAGTGATGGGACCAGATGCCATGATCTTCGTTTTCTGAATGTTGAACTTTAAGCCAACTCTTTTAACTCTCCTCTTTCACTTCCATCAAGAGGCTTTTTAGTTTCTCTTCACTTTCTGCCATAAGGGTGGTGTCATCTGCATATCTGAGGTTATTGAGATTTCTCCCAGCAATCTTGATTCCAGCTTGTGCTTCTTCCAGCCCAGTGTTTTTCATGATGTACTCTGCATAGAAGTTAAGTACACAGGGTGACAAAATACAGCCTTGATGTACTCCTTTTCCTATTTGGAACCAGTCTGTTGTTCCATGTCCAGTTCTAACTGTTGCTTTCTGACCTGCATACAGATTTCTCAAGAGGCAGGTCAGGTGGTCTGGTATTCTCATGTCTTGAAGAATTTTCCACAGTTTATTGTGATCCACACAGTCAAAGGCTTTGGCATAGTCAATAAAGCAGAAATAGATGTTTTTCTGGAACTCTCTTGCTTTTTCCATGATCCAGCGGATGTTGGCAGTACTCCTTTTCCTATTTGGAACCAGTCTGTTGTTCCACGTCCAGTTCTAACTGTTGCTTTCTGACCTGCATACAGATTTCTCAAGAGGCAGGTCAGGTGGTCTGGTATTCTCATGTCTTGAAGAATTTTCCACAGTTTATTGTGATCCACACAGTCAAAGGCTTTGGCATAGTCAATAAAGCAGAAATAGATGTTTTTCTGGAACTCTCTTGCTTTTTCCATGATCCAGCGGATGTTGGCAATTTGATCTCTGGTTTCTCTGCCTTTGCTAAAACCAGCTTGAACATCTGGAATTTCACGGTTCATGTATTGCTGAAGCCTAGCTTGGAAAATTTTGAGCATTACTTTACTAGCACGTGACGTGAGTCAATTGTGCAGTAGTGTGAGCATTCTTTGATGTTGCCTTTCTTCAGGATTGGAATGAAAACTGACCTTTTCCAGTCCTGTGGCCACTGCTGACTTTTGATTAGAGTGCATAAATACAGGTAATTATTATAAACTAGACTGCCAGTGCTATGTCCACATAAGAAAATCATCCATGAATGTGGAATCTAAAATATGACACAAATGAACATATCTGTGAAACAGAAACAGACTTACAGACATAGAGAGCAGATTTATGGTTGCTGGGGTTGGGGTGGGATGTTGGATTAGCAGATAAACTCTTATACATAGAATGAGTAAAGGAAAAGTTTCTACTATATAGCACAGGGAACTACATTCAAAATCTTATAATAATCTATAATAGAAATGAATATGTATATAATATATATGTATCTATAACTTAGCTGCTGTGTTGTACACCAGAGACTGACACAGTATTGTGAAGCAACTATACCTCAATAAAAAAAGAAAATCATCCATGAAGAGTTTTTTAAAGTTAAACATCCTAATGCTTAGAACCAAAGTGGAAAACACTCTTTTTTTCCTAGCTGCTATGAAATATTTATGCATTCAAATTGCTCTAAAATGAGAAACTGGCCTGGTGCATCAAAGCCAAGTAAGGCTGCAGGAGCACAGGCAGATGGGCAAAAGGGTGCCAAGGATAAGAGTGAACATTACTATCTGGTTTTGGCTACTTGTTTTAAAATCAGGACCGCCCCTCACCCCAGTCAAATCATTGAACTTCCAGACTGATAAGTGAATGAATGGACGGATGGATGGATGAATGGATGGAGAATAGAGGGGTAGGTGGATGGAAGGATAGGTAAACAGATGATTGGAAGAATGGATGGATGGATGGATGGTTGGATGGATAGGTGAATGGATCCATACTGAGAGTCTTTGAAAACACCCAGAAATCATCACCATGAGGGAAGAATCACCTTCAAAATCTGGTTAAATCTGTTGCTATCTACCCACCAGGATACTCTTATCTGCCCATTACCTTTCTTTCAACTGATTCTCTGACTCTAGTGCAGCCAGAGCAACCAAGCGAAAGGGACCTGAAGGACTGATGGACAAGAAGCCGCCAAGCAAACTGCCCTTTCTCAGTTCTTGTGGAAGCTTGAAGTCTGTCCAAGCTGAGCAAAGAGGAACCTCAGCATTTCACTTCTGTTTACAATTGTTGTTGTTCAGTTGCTACATCACATCTGACTCTTTGCAACACTACAGACTGCAGCATGCCAGGCTCCTCTGTCCTCCACTATCTCCCTGAGTTTGCTCAAATTCATGTTCATGTCCATTGAGCCAGTGATGCTATCTAACCATCTCATCTTCTATTGCCCCCTTCTCTTTTTGCCCTCAATCTTTCCCAGCATCAGGGTCTTTTCCAATGAGTTGGCTCTTCACATCAGGTGGCCAAAGTATTGGAGCTTCAGATTCAGCATCAGTCCTTCCAATGAATATTGAGGATTGATTGGTTTGATCTGCCTGCAGTCCAAGGTACTCTCAAGAGTCTTCTCCAGTACCACAGTTGGAAAGCATCAATTCTTCAACAATCAGCCTTCTTATTGCCCAACTCTCCCATCTGTACATGACTACTGGAAAAACCATAGATTTGACTATACGGACCTTTGTTAGCAACATATTGCTGACATGCTACATCATTAACGTACTGTATTTTTTTATTATCTGCTTTACTTTACCAGAATATAGGCTCTCTGAGAACAATGAATCAGTTTCTTTTGTTCACTAGTTTGGCCCGTATACTAACAATTATGTTCATTAAAAAGAAGCAACAACACTAAAAGCAAAACCACAAGTGGGAAAATATATTTACAATACAAATCACAAATGACTAGCATACAGAATACTTGAAAATACCTGCAAATTAGAACACAAATCTAATAAAAATGCAGCAAAAATACCTGAATGGGCTCTTGACATAAGAGACAACACAAACATTAATTAGATACTCATGCTCAAAGGTAATGAGATAAATGCAAAATAAACCACAATGAGATTCTGTAATATACCCACCAAAGTGGCATGCATTTAAATTCCTAGCAACACCAACTACTGTCCAGCATGGGAGGCAGTGGGACCTTGCACACACTGCTGGTGGAGGTAGGTTTAGTGAAACCACTCTGGAAAATATTTGACACTGCCTGGTAAATGGAATATGTGTATGTCCCTTGATCTTGCAATTTCAGTTCAGTTCAGTCGCTCCGTCATATCCAACTCTTTGGGACCCCATGAATTGCAGCACGACAGGCCTCCCTGTCCATCACCAATTACCGGAGTTCATCCAAACTCACGTCCATTGAGTTGGTGATGCCATCCAGCCATCTCATCCTCGGTCATCCCCTTCTCCTCCTGCCCCCAATCCCTCCCAGCATCAGAGTCTTTTCAAATGTGTCAACTCTTCACATGAGGTGGCCAAAATATTGGAGTTTCAG
>SJYC01143954.1:0-16971 GCA_006408675.1 Madoqua kirkii
GTATATATACTATATACTTAATGTATGCTTATATAATGCACATATATAATATATATATACATTATATATAATTGTGTATATAATGTATGTATGGTACTGTATATATAATGTATATCTACTGTATGCATACATATATTTATATATATTCTATATATGTATGTGTATTCTAAATATATGGAATGTGTACTCATTTATATAGCATATATACATACAATATATAATACTGTACACATGGGAAATCATATACATACTTCTTACTAAGATGTAAATGATTAATACTTAACTGGGCAACTTCCCTGGTGTCTCAGACAGTAAAGCATCTGCCTACAATGTGGGAGACCCAGGTTCAGTCTCTGGGTCAGAAAGATCTCCTGGAGAAGGAAATAGCAACCCACTCCAGTACTCTTGCCTGGAAAATCCCACGGACAGAGGAGCCTGGTAGGCTGCAGTCCATGGGATCACAAAGAGTTAGACACGACTGAGCGACTTCACTTCAAAACTTCTTTTTAACTTAGCAACAACTGCCAGGAGAGAAGGGAAGAATAAGAGCAAGAGAGCACTGAACACCTGAAAGATCACGAGTGTGTGTGTGTGTGCACATGCGTGTGTGTATGTTGGGGAAGTGTGTGTAGGGGTGGGAGGAGACAGGAGTTGAAGTGAAAACCACAATTAGAAATGACTGTCACAGGAGGAAACTGGAGATCGAGAACGAAGCAGACTCTGCCACCTGTGACTGGCAATTCCGGGGCCCACACTCCTAGGTGGGGCCCTGTGTTCTGTGCAGCCATGGAGAATACCAGCAGGTCCCCAGGACGGGGCCGCTCTGCAGCCAGGAAATAGGGGCCTGGATGTGCCGGGATGCTTCCCTTACTTCCCAAGACAAGGATGGCTTGTTCACACCCGAGTCTTTCCAGCTGCCCAGCCTGCAGAGGCCTGTGGCCTCTCACCAGGATCTGCTTCTCTGGAATTCTTTTGGCAGAAGCGTCTGTTTTACCCTGATCACTGTAAACAGAAGCATTTGACTTTTAATTAATGGAAGCGGATGCATTTATTTAATACACAGAAGGAAAAGATTGATTTATGTGTTTTGCGTACGCACAGGGACAGCTTAATTTAATGGAGCTGAAGCGGGAGGGGAGAGGGTCTTAGCAAGACCCATCTGGCCCAGCTCCGATTTAGCATGGATCACTTCCCGCTCACGACAGAGATGCTAATTGTGAATGCTACTTCCAAACACCAGAGGATGCAGTGTAATTACACTGCTCATAAAAGAATTCCAAACAGGGCTCTGTTTTGAATTTGATGAAACATAATGAGAAATCTCTGCGGCAGATGACAACAGTCTTCTTTCAATTAATGGGACACTTGCTCAGAGTCATCCCCCAAACCATTAGGAACTGATTAGACAGATTTATGATCTCTGAAAGGACCAAACACAAACATTTTTCAAGTAGAAAGTGCAGTAACACTATCTCCTTTGAGGACATCAGGAAGGACATTTATTTAAATGAAATGCAAGTAGAAAGAATAATTTCCTAGAACACCTTCCATCCAGCTCGGAAAGCCAAATTGCCCAAAGCGAGCCACAGTAAGCCATTTTATGAGAGTTTCATTTATTCCTTCCCCTCTTCAGTCATTCATTCACAAAAGGGATCCAATAGGTATTTATGGAACATGATCATGAGTAAGGTGTAGGGCTTGGCTGTCTCACACAGCAGTGATGAGTCACAAGGGGAAGTTTTGTGTAAGAAGACTTGGCATGTTTGAAAGAAAACAAATGTAAGGTAGAAATCCTTAATTCAAGTTCAAGCTTTCCTATTACTAGGTATGTGCTCAGTCAGTCACTCAGTCATGGCTGACTCTGTGACCCCATGGACTGTAGCCCTCCGGGCTCCTCCATCCTTGGAATTTTCCAGGCAAGTGTACTGGAGTGGGCTGCCATTTCCTTCTCCAATTGCTAAGTATATGACTGGGCAAATCATTTAATCTCTCTGAGTTTCACAGCCTTCAAAGTGAAGATAAGAATGCTTGCCTTTCTAACCTCATAGAATTGCTCTGAATAAAATTATGTGCACAAAATCTGAGTATAAATGCAAGAGTCTACTGATACAGAGATACTGACTGCCCAGGAGTGGAGATTAAAAGCACGTAGAAAAATACCTATAATACAAGGCAAAAAGTCAATGCTAGTTTGATAGAGGTACAAATTTATTGATTCAAAATGTCTATTCGGCCCTAATATGAGCCAGATGACATACTCAAATGAAGCGCAAAAGGTTCAGAAGAGGAAGAATTACCTGCTTGCTCTTCAAATGCTCCCTGCTAAGATTATGCCCCAGATCTTAAGGTCACCCTAATGTTACCAGTGTGGCTCAGTCTTTCCAACTATTGTAAAGTTCATCGTGTGGCTGGATTTCCTTTCACCACCATGATCTGCCATTGGTCTGAAAATGATTTTCCCCAGCCACTCCCTGCTCCTTCTCTATCTTTCACCCACCTGAAGATGAGAATACTAGCTTTGGAAACACACTGACCTGGACTCTGCCTTGTCCAAACTCTGTGACCTGGGAACACTCCCTAACCTCCCTGAGTCTGGTGATGTCTGCACAGCGGGGAAAATAATACTCATCTGGTCATGTCCTTGGGCTGAGAGCAGCTGTGGAGAGCTCCCTGCAACCCCTGCACACGCTTAGCCAGGGCAGCCTAACGTTAGCATTGGAACGAAGGCCATTTCCACCTACTCTCCTTCCTTCCTTCATTTATGGAGTGACTCGGGTTTGGACAGAGGATTTGATTCAACGGATCATAGATATTTTCTCGTTTCATTTATTGATTTGGGAGGAGAAAAGGGAGTGTGGTGAAAATTTTTTCAGTAGCTCCAAGCCTGTTGTCAAAAAAATAGAGATGAGGAGACGGCCTGTTGTAGGCAGAGGACTTGCTGCTTCTTTTACGATCGTGGAGCGAGAATGTGCTCCTCTTTCTGAGCTACTTTTAGCCTTTCTCAACGCTTTTCCATATGGCCTGGCTTCTGTTTCTTCCACCAAAGGCAGGGGATGTCAATTTACTTGGTTTGGCCTCTAGTTTCAACAATTCCATTTACAATTATGTCTTATGTTTAAGCACATGATGGGGTAGAAGTAGAAAATTATCCAATTGCTTTAAAGCAAGGTTCTAGCTGAGACTCCTTGACCTGGCAGACACACAATGTAACAAGAAGATGGGTGAGGACGTGCTTTCAGCCCATCAAGACCAACCTGAAGTGCAGTGGATTAATGCTTTTTCATGACTCCCTCTGGAAGTCAGGGGAAGTGCCGCCCTTAGTGATCTCAGAGAGACTGTGGAGATAGGATTTGGGCCAATTCTCTTCCAATCAAGATTCAGAACCACAAGTTCAATTATCGTCCTCTACCACTTGGCAGGGAAACTTCCCAGTCGTGGCACAGAAGAAGAATTTGATCTGACAAGTATAAGAGCTCCCACACAAGTTAATAGAACTTGGAACTGTGGAGACACTTGAAAATAGTTTTGGACTAAAGATTTTCTCTTTGACAGTTACTCTTGTTTCCTTGAATTTCTGAAAATGTCCAGAAAGAGTATATCTGAACACCTTCCCAATCACTTCTCTAGCCAGGAATGGATGGTTTTTTTCAGTTTGTTTTTTTTTAAGTGGAGGCATATTACTTACCATTTGCTAAGGCCTCCTGTGCTTTTTGGTCCTCAGAAAAGCAGATGCCAACCAGAGTAAGACATGCAGAAAGCAAGTGTTTGGGAAGGGTACAGGGGAGAGGGAGCAGGAGTGGGCAGGGAGAGGCTTCAGACCCCTAGTCAGGGCTGATAGCTGTGTAAGGAGAGGATAAGAAGAAGTGGGTAGGAGGAGGTTTACAGAGAAACTCAGATACAGGCTCAGCCAGGCCAATAGGGAGCCCCAGTGCAACGACTGCCCATTCAAAGAGTCCCACATCGGGCAGCTATCACCCAGCTCTGGTCTCCTTACCAAGCTTACAGCCCCTGGAAAGCAAGGCCTAAGCATGAATGCTGTGTTGGACCCCGAGGTGCACAGCTAGAAACTGCCCATGCACTCCTCTCACTTGTCTTGAAGGGAGACCTGCTGTGTTCACTCAGTTCCATTTCTCTACATGTATTCAGCAAGCAGCGTCTCCCCAGTTCCCACTGGCATCTCCTCTGGAGGGAAAAATTAGAAGAGGCTAGTTGGGTGAACTACATCCCATCTCTGCAGGCCCACGACCCAAGTAAATGGCAGTCAGTCATTGCCTCTGCTCTCCACTGTCCCTTCTACGTTTCCCTTACCTTCAGCATCACCTGGGGAAGTCTTGATGGTTTACCCAGGGATAGACCCCAATCTTTCATTCCTAAAGGGTCCGAGCCCTTAGCACCACTGAGCAGAGACTCTGGAAAGGTGCCAAGTGATGTTTCACACACATTCCTCTCTGTTTCACACATATTCCACCAAAAGGATGACTCCTTCTTTCACCTGCTGATCCTTGGACACTGGAAGTTCAAAATGCCCAGGTGGAGGGACTTTCCTGGTGCTGCCAGTGGCTAAGGCTCTGAGCTCCCAGTGCAGAGTGCCTAGGGCTCCTCTCTGGCCAGCGAATTAGATCCCACTTGCCACAGCTAACGATGCCACCTGCTACAACTAAGACCCAGTGCAGCCAAACAACAAACAAATAATTTTTTTTTTTAAGAAAACAACAACAAAATGCCCAGGTAGGAAGAGTAGCTTGTAATACAATGGGATGTCTGATGCATCCTCTGACAATACTGCGCCCTCTCTGGAAACTAGAACCTCTATCCTTGCAAAGCCCAGAATTACAGGAATGGGAAACAGAAAGCCCCATGCGGGTCACTGAGAGTGATGGCAAGTGGAGCTACTCTTGCTCTCATCCTCGTGGTTTCTAGAGGTTCTGGCTATTCAGCTTATATTATGACAGTGAGTGGGAAAGTTTACCATAGCCCTGGGGCAAAACTAAATAAATATTGCTGTTTGTTCAATGTAAATGCAAACTGTTTCTACTCTTTTGGTTTTTTGATTGGAGTAGAAGGAATGCAGATGCCAAATCAATAGCCATCTACCCAAGACCTTATTAATCAGCTGTAGCAAAGACACTGTGTCTGAAACAGCATTGCAATCAGGTCTACTCCCTGGGTGAGCTCGTGGTAGTCTACAGCCATTCTCCATGATCTCCCTTGCGTCTTTAGTGTTCCGACTGGTCAATGAGATGGAAATATGATAAGGGCAACCATCCCTGCATCCTTTAGATCTTAAATGGTTGTACTAATCTTCATCATCCATCTCCTTCCCCTCAAAAACCAAAACACAGAACCTTTGGACCTGATAGTGTCTTCATTCACTCCAGAATTTTCCCCTTGACCTTCTCACCATGGAAGATCTTACCCATAGGCCAGGGGTTAAAGTAAGGGTTATTTCAACAACGAATTATCGGTCTATGGACCCTGAATCCACTGAAAACCAAACTAACCTACTCTCCATTCATTAGGGAGTTATAAAAACATTTTGGGCCTTTGAGTGTTAATTTTAACTTGAGACTCTGGGTCTAACACATATTGAAATGTCTAGGTATTCCTCTTTCCCAGTGTACAGTTAGTTACTCAAGTAAACCGCCACAAGTCTTTTTGAGGAAGGGAGCCACTATAGAGTATACTTTCTGTAGTGTTGTAAGGACGTTCCATCTGGAGTTCTGGCCACCTCTTTAGTCAGTGGAACCCAAATCAATGTATTAGCCCAAGGCTAGTAATTGAGCAAGTTATCACGACCTTTTATTACAGCAATTGCCTTCAGTTTCCTCTTCTGATTGTCTGTGTCCAAAGAAACTGGGAAGTATATCTCTTAATAGAGAGAGGTAGGCTGCCTCCAGTGTTCTTGCCTGGAGAATCCCAGGGACGGGGGAGCCTGGTGGGCTGTCGTCTTTGGGGTTGCACAGAGTCAGACACGACTAAAGTGACTTATGACTGAAGCAACCTAGCAGCAGCAGCAGGCTGCCTTACCAAGTTTTAATGGTCCAAAGGAGTCTACATAGCTAAAAGTCTTGGGGACATTCACCTAGATATCCTTATGCAAAGTTTCAGGGTCCAGGGCTTTTCTAGTCAGGGTATTGACCTTAGCATAACAGCCCCGTCTTGGTTAGGCACTTAAATGTCTCTAGAGCCCTGAGGAACTTGTGGATTCTGAGGCTCCCTTCAGATATAATCATTATTCCACTGGAGATAAAAGACTCTCTGTATTGGGTTGACCAACAAGTTCACTGGGTTTCTCCATAAGATTTTATGGAAAATCTGAAGGAGCAAACATTTTAGCCAACCCAATAATTGTCTAAAGAGGCTTTCCAGCTCTCACTCTTAGCCTGAATTACTTGGTAATGGCTCACAGTTTCTAATTATCTGTCTACAGGGTATCAATACTATACCTTGTAATATTGCAGTTGTTATTATTGTTCTTATAATCATTGTTCTCTCATGTATTTCAAATGCCTGAACCACTCACTGTATTGCTAAAGGCATTCCCTGAATTAGGACGTTCTTCCAGTTCTCCCCTCCCCACCCCATGCCATGAAATCTTCAGCATCTGAGCCATACCATCTTACTCCAGGCACTATCCATGCCCCAAATTTCACTTGGGTTGGCATTCTCTTTGCCAGCTGTGTGCTGAATAAGTTAGTTCCCAAACTCCATTCTATGTACCAACTATGTAAGTTTGAGTCCTCGAAGAGTGGACCCTCCTGCCTGTTAGCTGCTCAGTCATGTGTGACTCTACGACCTCATGGACTGTAACCCACCAGGCTCCTCTGGTGCTTGGAATTCTCCAGGCAAGAATACTGGAGTGTGTTGCCATTTCCTTCTCAAGGGGATCTTCCTGATCCAGGGATTGAACTGGGGTCTCCACATTGCAGACAGACTTTACCATCTGAAACACCAGGGAAGCCCCAAGAGTGGACACCAAGTTAGGGTGAGATGTGCTAGAGATTTATTGGGCAAATGTTCATGAAGGAGCAGGTATGGGTGGGAATGGCCTTCAGAACATGCAGGTGAAAAGAAAGAGGTAAGAAAGGAAGACCCCAGACTACCGGACAGATCAAAGAAGGTCTCAGCTGGGCAGACAGGGAGCCCCAGAGCAATGATTTCCCATCACAGGAGTCTTGAGTCAAACAGGAATGGCAAACATGTGTCTCCATCATTGACAGATCTCCCTACAGAAGTGGAAAGCCAGACAGTGGAGGCTGTTGTGACACACCTGCCTTCCACTCCAACATGACTCCAGAGTCCCTGCCATGCTCAGGACTGGCTGGTGTCAAATCGGGCAGAACGTGGCCTCAGCGGGAGCTCTGCTTGAGATCCCAATCTGCAGCATCTGGAAGCCACCTTCCAGGTACCACCTTGGCAGCAATTTCTCTTGAAAGGGTATCTGAGCAGCACACCTCCATGGTTGACACATCTTCCCACAGAGGTGGGAAGCCAGATATTTGGACGTAAAACCAATGACCAACCTCCAGTGGGACAGAAGTTTGGAGAACTGAATTTGCTCCCCATTGTCTATGTGGAGGAGTTCAAACCATCCATGAGGCCTTCCTTGGGCCATTGAGGGGGAAGGTAAGGTCTATATCTATGGTATCAGCTAATTTCCTTTGATCCTATCTGAATTCTTATCCCTGTAGGTTGAGCTTCTATGTACAGAACAAGGTATTCCCATCTGTTATCTATGCAGCTGTGACTCAGAAATCTCCAAGAGTGTGAACTGGATTCAAGCCCATAATAGGATTGGCTTATTGTGATCAAATCTGATCAGAAAATCTCCTTCTAGACACTTGATCTTCAGTCAGTTCAGTTGCTCAGTCATGTCCAACTCTTTATTACCCCATGGACTGCAGCACACCAGGCCTCCCTGTCCATCACCAACTCCCAGAGTTTACTCAAACTCATGTCCATTGAATAGGTGATGCCATCCAACCGTCTCATCCTGTCATCCCCTTCTCCTCTCATCTTCAATGTTTCCTAGCATCAGGGTCTTTTCCAATGAGTCAGCTCTTCGCATCTGGTGGCCAAAGTATTGGAGTTTCAGCTTCAGCATCAGTCCTTCCAATAAACATTCAGGACTGATTTCCTTTAGGATGGACTGGTTGGATCTCCTTGCAGTCCAAGGGACTTTCAAGAGTCTTCCAACACCACAGTTCAAAAGCATCAATTCTTTAGCACTCAGCTCTCGTTATAGTCCAGCTCTCACATCCATACATAACTACTGGAAAAGCCATAGCATTGACTAGATGGACCTTTGTTGGCAAAGTAACATCCCTGCTTTTTAATATGCTGTCTAGGTTGGTTATAACTTTCCTTCCACAGAGTAAGTGTCTTCTAATTTCATGGCTGCAGTCACCATCAGCTGTGATGCATCTGCATCCACTTGATCTTGGACTTCACTTAATTTTTATACTGAACGCATTGTATGTCCTCTCTGGGGGTCCTGTCTTCAAAGACTAGAGGACTAATTTAGTCAATTAAGGAAGCAAACAAATGAAGGCTTAGACACTGAAAGCAAGAAAGTCAACTGATTTCTCTCTAAGATGAGGCTGATGGAAGAGACTATCTGGGCAATGATCTCTAAATCTTACTATAACAGACTTCGGGAAACCCACTTCAACAGAGTTATAAATAAAACCCTCTAAAGACTAGCACAAAAGAAATGCCACAGTCCTTAGTGAAGAGGCAGACAAGCGAGGAGTCTAAAGTGCGTAGTCGGGCGGCACATTACCAGGATGTGCATGGTCTTCAGAGAGCTGGCTTGGCTCTCCTTCCAGCTTGCTGGAACACTGTGGGCAAGTTGTTTGATGCCAGTGAGTCTTTGCTTCCTCATTTATAAGATGAAGTAAGAAACACATCTCTTGTTCATTATGTAGTTAAAGGAATTAAGAAACACAAAGGAGAATAGCACAGTAAGAATGAGTTCTGGAGTCAGAAGTCCCAACTCTCCATCAGCAATTCAACTTCTTTGATGAAGCTACTGAATCTCTCTGCGTCTCAGTTGCCTCTCTTTAAAATGAAGGCCACGAGAGCAAGTCACAGAGTTGTGCCTGTTAAGCCAAAAACGCATAAGGAGCACTTAGCACAGTGCTCCGTGGTGGATGCTGTTGGAACCTGCTTTACACTCAGAGAACACAGCCCCACCTGCAATTTTCCAACTGCCAACACCTGCATTCCTTTTCTGTGGGATTTTTCTTGCTGCTGGACCAGATTTGCTGCTCAAGAAGTGGGACCAACTTGCCAGAGAATGAACATCCCCCAAAGGACAGCCCTCAGGCAATGTCAAATGGTAACTATATAAATCACCCAGTATTCTTCCATCTTGGAATTCCCTGGTAGCTCAGTCAGTAAAGAATTTTTCTGCAGTGCAGGAGACCTGGTTCGATCTCTGGGTTGGGAAGACAATCTGGAGAAGGAAATGGCAAACCACTCCAGCTTTCTTGCCTGGAAAATCCCATGGACAGAGGAGCCTGGCAGGCTACAGTCCATGGGGTCACAAGAATCAGACACAGCTTAGTGATTATACCACTACCAACCTTCCATCTCAGGTAGAGCAGCTCAGGCTCATGTCTCATGTCCCCACATGTAACTAGCCAACAAAATGCACCTTTTACTGGCTGACTTTCCCTCCCTGTCTTACTTCCCTACTCTCTTAACAGATTTTCTTCCATCTCCTAAATGTAAAAGTGCTTACACATCCCATCAACAGACAAAAGAAGATGTAGTATATATAGATAATGGAATATTTCTCAGCCATAAAAAGAATGACATTTTGCCATTTGCAGCAATGTGGATGGACCTAGAGGACATTATGCCTAGAGAAATAAATCAGACAGAGAAGGTAAAATACTATATGATGTGACATATGTAGAATACAAATAAATGCATATGAAAAACAGAAACACACTCAGATACAGAAAACAAACTGCTGCTGCTGCTGCTAAGTCGCTTCAGTCGTGTCCGACTCTGTGCTGCCCCATAGACTGCAGCCCACCAGGCTCCCCCATCCCTGGGATTCTCCAGGCAAGAACACTGGAGTGGGTTGCCATTTCCTTCTCCAATGCATGAAAGTAAAAAGTGAAAGTGAAGTCGCTCAGTTGTGTCCGACTAGTAGCAATCCTATGGACTGCAGCCTACCAGGCTCCTCTGTCCATGCGATTTTCCAGGCAAGAGCACTGCAGTGGGGTGCCACCACCTTCTCTGAGGAAACAAACTAGTGGTTCCCAAAGGGGAGAAGGAGGAGGATGAAAATTAGGGGGTTGGGATTAACAAATACAAACTAATATGTATAAGATAGATAAGCAACAGGGATATCCTATATAGCACAGGAAATTATAGCCATTATCTTATAACAACTTTTAATGAAGTATAATCTGTAGAAATACTGACTCACTATGCTATACATGTGAAACAAATATATTATTATAAATCAACTATACTTCAAAGAAATACTTGCAGTTGAATTCATTTCTCAGAGCCTGCATTTAGGGGAACCTGACCAAGAAAATCAGGCATACACACGCAAAACATTCAATAAAGCTGGCCAAGAATATTATAAGGAATGTGCTTTGTAAAATATATAGATCATTGTGTAAATATTAGCAGTGATAAAAAAATTTATCAAATTCTGAGTAGGAAAAGAAGGCATCCAACACTATCACAGTTAAGACATCTAGAAAGAACTTTGAAAGTCACCTTGTTTATTTCTACCAGTAACTTCCCACTCATTCCCATCCCTACATCGTCCAGAACAAAATGTAAATTCATGTGACACCTTGGAACCCTGCCCTTGGAATAGTACATGACTGCAAAGCTTTCTTGGAAGAACTAGAAGAGAGAAACAGGTTCTCACAACCACTTTTTATCTTCTCAGGTCAACTTCTTATCTTCTCAGCCCAAGACAGATTTGGATGTAGCTACTCCAAAGAGAAAACACAGAGTTTAGCTACTCACAAAAAGCTGACAGCCCCTAGGATGGGTGAGTAGCTGGGTTTAAACTTCCATCCTAGCAGGGGGGCTATTCTCCTGTAGCCCTTCAAGTCTGCCCAGACAGCTCTGTAAAGCACAGCTTTAATAGGCCAGTCTGGGGCCCAGCCTCTGCAGACTGACCAGGTCACAGGTTCTGCAGCAGCCTCAACCCTGCCCCCACCACCTGCACCATCTGCCCAAACCAAACTTGTCCCCAAGGAGCCCATTCAAACCCTGTAACTGAATGAATCCTGCTTTATGTGGAAATGAAATATGGCCCAGAGGGGTTTTCTTCCAAGGTCCCTTTTCAGTTCAGTTATGTTAGGTAGGTGGAATAGGGAAAAGGAGTCCAAAATGGCGGTGGCTAAGAGACAAGGAAGGGAAAAGCCTGCGAAAATAGAACAAAAGAATGTCCGAGGACCAGAGTGAAGACTTCAGGTAGAACAAACAGCACTCCTGGCTAAGCCCAATTTGCATAGGGCAGGCCCAGGTGGAGGAAAACATACAAAAGGAGGAGCCAAAGCGCTTTCTCTCTCTTCCTCTCCCACGAGTGTGCACTCTCTTGCGCTCTATCACTCATGCTCGCTCACGCTCACTCTCTCTCCCTCCCCCATGAGCTCCTCCACTCTCTTCTCTTCAAGTCTTTGGGTTGGCATGCCCTCATGCTTTGAGGATGGATTCTCCTGCTATCTTCTAATAAAACAGAGCTGTAACACTGATTTGCCTAAGACCTATAACACGGTTTGTCCAAGACCCGAGAGCTGTGATGCTCCGAGAGCTTTAGTCTGTTGCTCCAAATCTCTGTTGTGATGAGACAAAGAACCGAGGAACATACACTTGCATGACAGTTAGCACATCTTGGCCTATGAAAGTGTTAGTTGCTTCAGTCCTGTCCAACTCTTTGCAGCCCCATGAATGGTAGCTCACCAGGCTCCTCTGTCCTTGGGATTCTCCAAACAAGAATACTGAAGTGGATTGCTCTTCTCTTTTCCAGGGGATCCTCCTGACCCAGGGATTGAACCTGGGTCTCCCGAGTAACAGATTCTTTACCATTTGAGCTACCAGGGAAGCCCATCTTGGCCTATCAGTTCAGTTCAGTTAAGTCACTCAGTCGTGTCCGACTCCTTGCGACCCCATCAATAGCAGCACACCAGGCCTCCCTGTCCATCACCATCTCCCGGAGTTCACTCAGACTCACGTCCATCGAGTCCATGATACCATCCAGCCATCTCATCCTCTGCTGTCCCCTTCTTCTCCTGCCCCCAACCTTTTCCAGCATCAGAGTCTTTTCCAATGAGTCAACTCTTCACATGAGGTAGCCAAAGTACTGGAGTTTCAGCTTTAGAGTCATTCCTTCCAAAGAACACCCAGGGCTGATCTTCTTTAGAATGTACTGGTTGGATCGCCTTGCAGTCCAAGGGACTCTCAAGAGTCTTCTCCAACACCACAGTTCAAAAGCATCAGTTCTTTGGTGCTCAGCCTTCACAGTCCAACTCTCACATCCATACATGACCACAGGAAAAACCATAGCCTTGACTAGACGGACTTTAGTCAACAAAGTAATGTCTCTGCTTTTGAATATACTATCTAGGTTGGTCATAGCTTTTCTTCCAAGGAGTAAGCGTGTTTTAATTTCATGGCTGCAGCCACCATCTGCAGTGATTTTGGAGCCCCCCAAAATAAAGTCTGACACTGTTTCCACTGTTTCCCCATCTATTTCCCATGAAGTGATGGGACCAGATGCCATGATCTTCGTTTTCTGAATGTTGAGCTTTAAGCCAACGTTTTCACTCTCCTCTTTCACTTTCATCAAGAGGCTTTTTAGTTCCTCTTCACTTTCTGCCATAAGGGTGGTGTCATCTGCATATCTGAGGTTATTGATTTTTCTCCCGGCAATCTTGATTCCAGCTTGTGTTTCTTCCAGTCCAGTGTTTCTCATGATGTACTCTGCATAGAAGTTAAATAAACAGGGTGACAATATACAGCCTTGGTGTACTCCTTTTCCTATTTGGAACCAGTCTGTGGTTCCATGTCCAGTTCTAACTGTTGCTTCCTGGCCTGCATATAGATTTCTCAAGAGGCAGGTCTGGTGGTCTGGTATTCCCATCTCTTTTAGAATTTTCCACAGTTTATTGTGATCCACACAGTCAAAGGCTTTGGCATAGTCAATAAAGCAGAAATAGATGTTTTTCTTGAACTCTCTTGCTTTTTCCATGATCCAGCAGATGTTGGCAATTTGATCTCTGGTTCCTCTGCCTTTCCTAAAACCAGCTTGAACATCAGGAAGTTCACGGGTCACATATTGCTGAAGCCTGGCTTGGAGAATTTTGAGTATTATTTTACTAGCATGTGAGATGAGCGCAATTGTGCAGTACTTTGAGCATTCTTTGGCATTGCCTTTCTTTGGAACTGGAATGAAAACTGACCTTTTCCAGTCCTGTGGCCACTGCTGAGTTTTCCAAATTTGTTGGCATATTGAGTGCAGCACTTTCGCAACATCGAAATACCAAATGCCAATGCATCATCACTTCCCAACCATGTGGGCTGGCCTGTCTTCACATCTTGAGAATATCTACCATCAAAACAGCAAGATTGCTAATAGGAAAGGGTGAGGTGTGGCACTCTGAGCCATTTTCTACAGCAGGGGGAAGCCTTGATTGCAGAGGTTTATTTAGCATATTGGGATTTTACTTAATATCCAATGTATAATCTAGAATTAACCTTCACAAGGTCAGGAACATTTTTGTCAGTTGTTTACAGGTATATCCCAGCAGCTGGAACAATGCCTGATGTACAGCAGAAACTCAGTATTTTCTTGTTCTTTTCTTTAGAGGAAAATCAGGAGAAATGTGAAAGGGAGCAGGACTTGCCCCCCAACTCCCACCCCACCATGTCTTTTGCCTGCCTTTTGCCTATGGAAAACTTTAGTCAAAGAATAAGTTTAATCAGAGAAGTGGGAAATGCTAAAACAAAGGAAAAGAGTCTAAGGGAACTTAGACTCTTTATTATTATTAAATAATAATAATATAGTCATTAAGCCTAGTCAAGGACCTTTACTTCTTCCTCAAGGGCTATAGATAATATTCTGAGCCATATCCTGTGAGCTGTCATAGATATCAAAACACCAGGTGCAGAGACATGATCGGGCTGTACCCAGGGCTTGAGCTGCCACAATTTTGAGAACTGACCACAGTGAAATGGGAGCAAGCGCACCCTGGAGCTGAAGATTAACTGTACCTAAAACAACCAAGATGATGCTAGTCAGATCACTGATGACCAATTTTAAGATGACTGTTAGAGGTGTTTCTGCATGTAGCCCCCCACCCCACTATTCATAAATACTCTCACCCCCTGCTTGTCAGTGGAGGAGTCGGCCTTTGGACAGATGTCTGCCAGCCTCCCCCCAGGTTGCCAGCATCTGAAATAAAGAAAAATTTCCTTTCCACCAACCTGGCGTGTTTATTGGCTTTTAAGAGTGGTGAGCAGCTGGACCCCCCATGCATACCTTTCAGTAACAAATGTGCAGACCTTAAGTGTATGATGAGTTTTGACAAATGTATGTACCCAATTAATTTAAACCCTCCTCAAGACTGAGAATATCTCCATCACCCCAAAATGCTCCCTAAGGTCTCCTCCTTGTCAATCCCCTAGTCCTTCCCAGAGACAACTGCTATCTGGATTTCTATCATCATAGATTAGCTTGGACCTTATATATATGTGCAGACCTTAAGTGTATGATGAGTTTTGACAAATGTATGTACCCAATTAATTTAAACCCTCCTCAAGACTGAGAATATCTCCATCACCCCAAAATGCTCCCTAAGGTCTCCTCCTTGTCAATCCCCTAGTCCTTCCCAGAGACAACTGCTATTTGGATTTCTATCATCATAGATTAGCTTGGACTTTATATAAATAGAATCACAGTACAGTTTGTACTCTGTGATGTCTGACTTCTTTTGTTCCACTTAATATTTTTTGAGATTCAGCTATTTTCTTACAAGTTTCAGTAATTTTTTTCTTTCTATTGCTAAGCAGATTCCATTTATGAATGTATCACAACTTGTTTGTCTGTTCTCCTGTAGGTAGACATTGGAGCTGTTTCCAGATTTTGGCAGCTATAAGTATTCTTATACAATTGTTTTTGTGAGCATATGTTTTCATTTCTCTGGGTAAATAGATAGGAATGGAATTTCTGGGTCATAGGATAGATGTATGTTTAACTTGAAGAAAAGAAACAATTTTCTGAAAGGACTGTATCAGTAACATATATTCTCCCTAATATTTGATACTGCTCATCTTTTTCATTTTAATTATCCTAGTGGGTATGAAATGGAATCTCACTGTAGTTTTAGTTTGCACTTCTCAGATGACTAATAATATTGCGCATATTTTCGTGTGCATGCTGATCATCTGCATATCTCTTTTATGAAGTGTCTATTCAAGTCCTTGGTCAGTTTTTATATTGGGTTGTTTGTCTTCTTACTGATTCTAAGGAGTTCTTTCATTATTCTGATTACAACTTTTCTTTTGTCAGAAAATAGATAAGTATGCCTCAGACTGGGAGAAAGCTGAGCAGAAATTTTTAATGTTGACTAAGCTCAATTTGTAATTGTGTGTATGTGTATATTGTTAGTGCCTACTATGTTCTGTCTAAAAAATCTTTGGCTTCTCTAAGTTCACAAAGGTATTCTCTTAAGTTTCTTTAAGATGCTTCATAACTTTAGCCATTTAGCTCTATGATCCATCTGAACTTACATCCAGGTGGCTCAGATGGTAAAAAGTCTGCCTGTAAAGCGGGACACCTGGGTTCAACCCTGAGTCAGGAAGATGCCCTGGAGAAGGAACTGGCAACCCACTCCAGTATTCTTTCCTGGAGATTCCCAGGGACAAAGGAGTCTGATGGGCTGGAGTCCGTGGGGTCACAAAGAGTCAGACATGAGTGAGCGACTGAACCACAATGGTCTAAAGTAGTAGTGGAGGTACATTTTTTTTGCTGCAGTTATCTAGTTATTCCAGCATCATTTGTAGAAAAGGCTTTTCTTTCCCTATTAAATTGTGATAGTGCCTTTCTTTAAAAAGAACAAACAATTGACTATATGTATATCTGGAACTGAATTCTGTACCATTGATCTGTTTGTCTATCCTTATGTCAATACCAACTGTCTTAATTACTATAGGTTTGTATTTACTCTTGAAAGTAAGGAATATTAGGTTTCTGACTTTGCTATTTTTTTCCAGATTGTTTTCACTAATCTTGTTCCTTTTAATCTAAATTTTGGTATTGGCTTGACAATTTCTACCCAAAATACCTGTTAGAATTTTAGTTGGGATTACATTGAATCTTTGGATTAAAGTGGGGATAAATGACATTTTAACAATACAGGACCTTCTCATCCATGAACACAGTGTATCTTTCCATTTATTTATGTCTTCTTCATTTGTTTTAGCAATGTTTTATAGTTTATAGTTTGCAGTCCAAGAATCTTGCATATCTTCTGATAAATAATATATTTATTTTATGCTTTATAATGCTATTGTAAATGCAGACTTTTATATTTCATTTTCTAATTTTTATTCCTAGTATATAGAAATACAACTGATTTTCAGATACTGACTTTACGTCCTTGCTAAATTCACTTATTAGTCATAATAGTTTTTGGTAGATTCCTTCCAAATCAGATTATCTATGTATACAACTCTATCATCTGTGAATAAAAGTTTTACTTCTCCTTTCCAATCCTTCTCTCTTTTTTTATCTTTTACCCTGCCTAGGATTTCCAATACAATGCTGAATACAATTGTGAGAACAGACATCCTGGCTTCATTTTCAATTCAATATTTTACCTTTATTATACGATGTTAGCTATCATTATTTTGTAGACAGCCTTTATCAGGTTGAGGACATGTCCTTTTATGCCTAATTTATAACCCTAGCTTGGGTTTTTGTAATGA
>SJYC01143956.1:0-46519 GCA_006408675.1 Madoqua kirkii
TAAGGATATTATTTACAATAACAATAGCAACAAAAGAAATCCCCCAAAGAAATTTAAATACATATATATATGCCCTTTTTGGAAAAAAATCATAATTATAAAAATTTACTGGGCTTCTCTGGTGGCTCACTGGTGAAGAATCTGCCTGCCAGTGCAGGAGAGACGTGGGTTTTACCCCTGATCCAGGAAGATCCCATGTTCTGTGACTCAGCTAACCAACTCCGTGTGCCGCAACTACTGAGCCTGTGCTCTAGAGCCCAGGAGCCACAGCTACTGAGCCCACCGGCGGCAACTGCTGAAGTGCGTGCGCCCTGGAGCCCCTGCTCCACGACAAGAGAAGCCAGCACCCCGAGGAGGCCATGCGCCGCAACGAGACAGCAGCCCCCGCTCGCCACAAGAGACAGGCCCTCGCAGCAACGAAGGCCCAGCACAGCCAAACGTAAATAAACACATGTTAAAGATAAACAAATAAAACTATTTTTAAAATTTACTGAACGAGAAGAGCTAAGTAAAGAAAGCAATATTCCATGTTATTGTCTAGAAAGACTCAATGTAATAAAAAAACTTCATTTTCATAAAAAAAATGTATCTGTAAAATTAATGTAAGTCCCATCAAACCCCCAACTGAGTTTTTCATGAAACTCAACAAGCTGTGTGTGTGTATCTGTGTGTGTGTGTTCATATTCAGAGAACAAAGAATAATGCTTCTGAAGAAAAACAAGGTGGGGGAAGGGAGATACTAATCCTCAGAAAGACTTATTATAAAGGTATACAAATTAAGACAGCAAGGTATGGGTATAGGAATAGACAAAAAAAGATGGCTAGGACAGCCCAGAGATCCTCCAAACAGACTCGTGTATATATGGAAACTGGGATTTATAACAACAGGCATTACACATCAGCAAGGTAAGGATGAGCTATATAATAAATGGAGGTTAGACAGTTTTTCATATAGAAAAATGAAATTGGATCCCTACTTCATATCATACATGGAAATCAGTTCCACGTGGAACAAAGACTAAAATGTGCATGGTATAATGACGAGATTTTTTAGAAGACAATATAGGAAAAAGTCTTTAGTATTCAACATAGAGAATTATTTCTTACATATCATGGACAAAGTACAAACCACCAAGGAAAGTGCACCCCTCTCAGTGCAGGTCTAGCAGAGCTCACAGTGGCCTCTGGTGTCAGGGCCAACGGCTCCTGCCTCTTGCCATTCGGGAGACTTCAGAGCAGGGCAATCAGGGCTCCTAGGAGGTTCTCGATGAGCAAAAAAACCACGGCTGCTTCCTTCTTTGTAATCTCCTAACAGGAGATTGGCTGCATCTTCCCACAGAAAGAATAAGGGTTCAAAAGGCTGGGCAACACATCAATGTAATTTAGAAAGCACTATTCCAAAAACAAGTAGTTAAGCTTTGAGATATTGCTTCCCCAGTATAAAACCTGCCAGATGAGCAGCACAATTTCTTTGATGCAGAGCTAACGAGAGAAGGGCAAGACGTGATGAGGAGTGAGGATGAAAGAGGACGTATAAAATGGGTGGGAAAGAAGGACCCTATGAAAGGGATGCATCAGAAGTGACCAGATCTCCATGGTGGGAAAAGGTGCCATGCATCTCACTCCTCACTACCCTAATGCTGCCACACGACAGTGGACGGCCCTCTAGCCAGCGGGGGGATATGACCGTCAGGACTCCCACGGGCCAACTGAAGGGAGGGCTCCGGTTGCCCCTCCTTCCTGCATCCTCTACTGAGTAAAGCAGGAGAACTATGCAAAGGAACCAACATATTACACGGAAGAAGGGGATCGATTCTAAAACATAGAACAACTGGCTTTTCTACCACTGCTTTCCACCAGACTATCATTTACCCTTGAGAGTCTAGAGTTCTACACTTGAGTAACAAAATAAACCTTTGCTGTTGGACAAGCACCTCCAAATTCACTGGGATCATTAACATCCAACTCTCTCAGGAAGCTAAATGCGGCACCTGTTGTCTGGTAGATGTTTGGAACCAGTTTTAAGTCTCGTGGCTATTTTACAGGGCTATCAACTTGCCACCTGTCCTTGTTTTCAAGACTAGCACATTTTTAACCATGGCTCCGGAGCATCGTAATCTTTGGAAGATTAGCAAAACATTTCAGGCATTTAAACTTGCATGTACACTGTCAGCAAGGTACGGGACAATGGCTCCAGCTGCTACAAGGGAATATGCAGTGATTATACCTGCTCAATAGACTATATTTTTCACTGCCTAAACTACCCTGGTGATAAGCTAGCCATCTCACAAGCACTATAATTCTGCTGAATAGTACTTTCCTATTCCCAGTACCTCAACTTTCTGTCTCACTGTGACTTTATTTGAACATGCCTCTCTCTGCCCATTCAAGCAGTCATCCATCAGCTGACTGTATATGTTTCACCTGACATTTATAAAACTCCCCTCCATGTGTCAGACTCTTTGACATTTAGGAATAGATGGAAGATAGAAACCAAATAGTCCTTGTCAAGGAGAATCTGAGCACTCTGTGAGAAGAACGAAAGATAAACACACACACAGAGTTTTAAGAATACGGACTTTGGCACCAGATGACATGGGTTCAAATCCCACCTCTGACATTTCCTAGTGATGTGGCCTTGAATAAGTCACTTAATCTTTCTAAGCTTCAGTATCATCCTCTGTAAAATGGAGACTATTTATCTAACAGACATTTCTGAGGACCCATGTTATGCCCAGCACAGGCTATGTGCTAGGGCTCCAGCGCTGGACCAGACAAAAGCCCTCACAAGTGAGGCTGGCATTCAGATACTGACAAATGGGTATTCACAAGGAAACCTAACACGTCGGGAATGATAAAGTGCTATGAAGAGGAAGAGGGCAGGGTGAGTGGACAGTGAATGAAGGTACAGGCTGCCGCATCAGATGGTCAGGCAACACCTCTCTGAGGAGGCAGCCCTGGGCAGAGACCCAGGTGATTCGGCAGAGAGCCCACTTGACAGTCTAGGGGAGGGCATTCCAGGCAGAGGGAAGAGCAAGGCGGGGGCATGCTTGGTGTGGCTGAGGTTGTCAGCAAGGAGAAGTAGGGGCAGGTGGGAGAGCGAAGGCTGGAAACAGGTCACACTGGACTATGTAGACCCAGGTAGGAAGAGTGTTGATGGAGGCCCATAGTAGCAGCATCCTTTAGGGTTGATGTTTGGGTAAGGCAAGGTCGTGGATAGGAGGGTGGCATTCAGTAAGCCCTCAGTGTGTCACAGAGAGAACGTCACAGAGCTAGGAGGCTGGCATCAGGAAAGCATAGCAGAGGACTCTGAGGAAGGGCACCAATATGAAACTGCTCGTGCCCTCAAGGAATTTACAGTCCAGTAGGAGAAATCAGATGAGACCCTGTATATACACCTACAGTACATAAAATATGGCATGGGCCACTGGGAAAGCTTGATCTTCTATGTTTCAGGGAAAAGTACCATGATTTTCTTTTTCCCTGAAGATCCAGGTGAGCAGATGTGGGTCTTTCTTCACTGCAGGGTCCCTGAGGCCTAGCACAGGGTGACGCGCACTGAATATACTCAATATTTGATTTGACAGGAGTAATCATATATATCGACACATGTTCACCTTCCTGGTACTGACATATTGGTTTCTTAAACCTTTGGATAAAAAGGAAAATTATTTATTTTTTTTCTAATTCCTGGGGCCAATCCATTGAATGTTTAAGTGGTCACTGAGATTCTTCGAAATTGATGACAAAGAATCTCTTTAAGGCAAGAGAGTCGTTATGAGAAAAAAACAGTTGCTCTCTGAAAGAGGATAATAAGCTTTCCTGTGAAATACATCCCAGGTGTACTCAGTGGTTCCTGGCACTGGTGACCCCATCTGATTCACTTTGTTTGAGACCAAGATTCATAGAATAAAAGGAGAGCAGAGGCCCTCAGAGGTCATTCTGGCCAATTCTCACAAGCAATATGCTTGTATTGTGAGAGTAATCAATGTGGAATTAAAAAAAAAAAAAAAACCAAAAGCCTGTCCTATAGTATTTTCCAGCCCCTTGGGCTGCAAAGAGATCCAACCAGTCCATTCTAAAGGAGATCAGTCCTGGGTGTTCTTTGGAAGGAATGAAGCTGAAGCTGAAACTCCAGTACTTTGGCCACCTGATGTGAAGAGTTGACTCGTTGGAAAAGACTTTGATGCTGGGAGGGATTGGGGGCAGGAGGAGAAGGGGACGACAGAGGATGAGATGGCTGTATGGCATCACCGACTCGATGGACGTGAGTCTGAGTAAATTCCAGGAGATGGTGATGGACAGGTAGGCCTGGCGTGCTGTGATTGATGGGGTCGCAAAGAGTCGGACACGACTGAGCAACTGAACTGAACTGAACCATAGCTAAGGACCACTATGTTTCACCGAGATCCAGAGTTAGGCATTCATCTAGATGCAGGGCACATGATTAATCATTTCTATTTTTCACCTTACATTTATAAAAATCCCCTCCATATGTCAGACTCTTTGAGATACTGACATACTCTTTGAGATACTGTTCAATTCATCTCTCTATTGGTCAGGAGCAGCCACCAAGGGCCTCTTTCAGTATCCAGCAATGAGGGTCAGAGTACAGGGAGGTTGTGGAGCTGAGGGTGAGGCATGTAAATATTCATACAGCTGGTAGAATAGTTCTTCCCAAGCTGGAGGAGAAAGTCAAAGCTAGCGAAAGAGGAGGAAACTAACCCAGCAAAGTCAGCATCGAAATGAGTTGCTAGGAAAGAAGAAGATCCTGATACTATCGGATCCTGGGAAACATGACTAGGTGAGATAAGAGAAAGGAAAAAGAAGAAACAAAACATGAATGATTTCAGAAAAACATAAGGGAAATGCTTACATTGTCAAGGTGCCAAGCTCATTTTAAAAAGCAATACCAAAAAACGAAATGGTGCCTTTGGAAAGAGTAAGACAGTTGAGCAAAAGAAATGGGTGGAAGTTCAAGTTAAGCTAGTACAAGGGCCTCCCACTGCACAAATGTGCCAACACTTGTCCTCACCCTCCCCTGAGCAGCCTGATCCCTCTCTCACACCCACATCTAGAGGTCCTGATAGTACTGCCATGGGAATTTTGGTGATAAACAGTGAAGCCTTGCAAATGTCTGAAACTGATGTTCAGAAAGAAGAGAAGATGCGATAACTAGCTGAGAGAAGCTGAACTACAAAGCAAAAGACCAGCCTGAATCTGAAGTCTTTCCCACAACAGTCCACAGAGTTTTCTACTTAGGGAAATAGCTTCTTATACTGTCTGAAATTCTAGTGGTTAAAGATGCATATACACCACCTCTTTTTTAAAAAACAAAAACTCCGAGGATGTTATTAGAGATGTTAGTGATCATTTACACATTAGTATAAACTACTAATAAAGCGTGTCCACTTATCTTTCATTTGCTGCAAGCAAAGGGAAGTTTCAGTTAAGGGTGAAAGTTAATAAATGACTATATTTCTTCATGTCTTTTGTTCTACTTTGTATTCCTGCTACTTCTAAAAAGAATTTGGGGCAGCAAATATTTCTGGATTTTGAGGATTTTATGGAATAATGTGGACCAATTTTTCCCTCCCCACTTCCTCTCCCTCCCATACACATATAAAATAGTGATGCTATGCTTGAATATATAGTTGGAACATAGTTGAGGAGTTAGAAACATTAAATTGATCTCTGACAACATTGTTTCCTGCTAAACTACAACCCATTGTTCAATCAGAACAGAGAGAGTGATACTACATCAGTTATAAAAGAGCAGTCCTACTGGGAAATCAGATTTGGTTCTAATCTAATTGAAGAAATCACAAAGGATCTGGAGGTTTAAGAAAGGGAGAATAAATGAAGAAAGCCCTGAGCTTTGATTATGCATGCTGTAACCAGAGGAGAGAAGAGTGGAGCCTAAAGATATCCTGCCCAGCCCTGTGACAGCTCATGCCCTGATCTAAGTGAGGCTCACCACATAGCTTGCTGATTGCGCTCTAGCTTCTTTTGCAGATTTGCTACCAAGGAGGAAACTGGTAGCACTGGTAGCAACATGCTTATCCAGAGACTTCATAGCCAGTAATGCTATTCTGTTTGGTACATCAAGCTGGTATAAGTTTGTTTAATAGGGGTCAGATCCTAAACTCTAACCCTTTTTGGATCTAAGGCCACAAGAGACTGTTTGCATAAGTTCTGACTATTATGAACCATAGCCCAGGACTGGAACTGTATTAATAATGGAGGGTGAATAAAATCCACCTTCCACTCCCATTTCTCTTCCTATCCCCACGACTCCTCTGTATACCCTCTCATGTACCACACAGACATTCTGTTCCTAGACCCCTAATTCTCATTATAATTCAGCTTCATTCTAGATAAAATGGCTTCAAAGGGATATCTTGAGTTGCTCTCCACTCCCACCCAGAACCACCATTGTATATACAAGAAAAAAAAAGAAACATTGTTAATTCCAAGAGTTGTTCTCAAATGAATTTTGGACCATGACCCAGTGATAACTTGGGGACATTTTGTTCCTGTAAATTGGTCTTTCTAGCCAGCATCTGGGAGCTGGCTGGGAAATGCATTTAGTAAATCACTCCCAGTGGTTTGGGGAAGGACAGAGAAGGTTCTAGAAGAGATGAGTCAGGCTAGGGGGTGGATAGCACGGAGGGGAAAAAAACAAAGAGCCAAGCAATATTCTGAAAATGGAATTTGTGCCCAGCCAGAAATAAATGTTTGATCGGGTCTAGCTAGAGACTTTCTGAAATGATGAAGCAAATATTAAGAGAAGAATCTTTAAAAGCCTCTCTCTGTGAAGATTACATTCTCATCAATGATAAGCCAGGTCGGTGTATAAATATCATGCTCTTCTAAGCAATCTTGATAAGGCCTTGTTCTCCCCTCCAGAGTTGGAAACTGACGTTTTATATTTCAAAAATACAGCATCTGATGTGGAAAGTAAAAATGAAAGCCACTCAGTTGTGTCCGACTCTTTGCTATCCCAAGGACTATACAGTTCATGGACTTCTCCGGGCCAGAATACTGGAGTGCGTAGCCTTTCCCTTCTCCAGGGGATCTTCCCAACCCAGGGATCAAACCCAGGTCTCCCCACTGCAGGAGGACTCTTTACCAGCTGAGCCACAAGGGAAGCCCGATGTGCCGCACCTGAATGCTCCTGCCCAGTGGCTTGGGATGGATGTGATGATGTCACGCCGACTCTGCCGAAACAGAAGGACAACAGCCAGCTTCCTTCCAAGTCCCTCAGTGGAAACGCTGGACTGAGATAGGAATAGCCCCAAATCAGGCTGCCTCTCACCTAGCCAGTGTGTGAGTTTAAGCATGTGGGCTTGTCTTTGGCAGGCATGCAAGGGGTTTAGGATGAAGCTGAGGCGATGGAAACCAAGAGAAGTCAGTGCAGTGTCATTGCCACAAGCCTTCTGGACTGAAGTTAAGCATGCAGCTCCTGCCCGAGGGGATCATGGCAGCAGTTCCGTCAGAAGGCCCTAATGCTACAGACACGCTGAGAGCCTCATTTATTCATTCAACAAACATGTATTGGCTGTCCACAATGTGCCCGAGACTGCTGGCCTAGGAGAGGCAACGGAAGGCCAGCTGCAATCTTGTAGGAAGGGAAAGTGTGTCCAAGGGGCTGCAAAAGCACAGATGGCAGCCACGCCAGGGGGAGGAGAAGCAAGAGATGGCTCTGGGCCACGTTACCTGACCAGCCAAACTCTTATGGAGGGAAGAGTGACTTCAAAGGGGGCCGGGGCAGGAAGGCTGGATCTGATTCTCTCTGGGGAAGAAAGGAAATGAAAACACTCAAAACTGAACCCAGACTGGCCACACCAAAGTGACAGTGGCCCAGAGTGACAGGGAGCCGGGGCTTTCACACGAGAACAAGGATCAGCCTGACAGGGCAGGACGCGCCGCAGCTTTGACCATGCCTGTCAGCGTCGATTTGCTCACAGTGTCCCCCCCACCTGAGAGAGCTGCTGCAGCTTCCAAACAATCTGACAGCAGGGAAGACAGGGCAGGGCCGTCATACAGAGGGAGGGACTGGGTTCATGCTGGGGCAGGGCAAGACTTCCAGCTCCGGGCGCAGAGCTGAGCTCAAGCGGAGCTCTACCACTTGCTTCCTCCGCACTGGGACTCAGTGTCCTCACCTGGAAAACTGGCAGCATGACAGGAGCCGCTGTCAGAACTGCTTCAGAGCAAGGATGAAATAAAACAACGCGCCGAAGGCTTCCCTGGTGGCTCAGTGGCAAAGAATCCGCTTGCCAATGCAGGAGACATAGGTTCAGTCTCCCATCTGGGAAGATCCCACAAGTCACGGAGCAGCTAAGCCCTGGCACCACTGCTGAGCGTGTGCTCTAGAGCCAGGAGCTGCAACTACGGAGCCCACGTGCCGCAACTGCTGAAGCCTGCGCACCTAGAGCCGCACTCTTCAACAGAGAAGCCAGTGCGATAAGAAACTGGGGCAACGAGAGGGTAGCCCCCTCCCCAACTCATCCTTCACAATTAGGGGAAAGGCCGAGTGGCAGCGCAGACCCAGCACGGCCACAAATAAATGAACAAATAAAAATGTTAAAAATAATGCACCATGCTTAGTGCATAAGTAGCCACATATTAATATATTAGCCGTCGTGGTGGCCAACAGGAAAGGAGGGCTACTCTGACTTAAGGTCTGGGAAGGCAGGGCTACCCTGGCATCAGGGGGATGCAGAGCTGCAGTTTTTAGATAAGACAAAATCAAGCCAGGGTCGGGACACCTTCCCGCCTCACCTGGCCAAGCCCTTTCTCCTGGGGCCATACTTGTTAAGCAAGGACTGGTAACTGTTCAGTCCCAGGTCCTGCCTGCCCTTTCCCCAAAGACCTGCCAACACACTTGCAGACAAGTTTCAATGCTGCTGTGCACAGGAACTAAGGGAAGGAAGAAAATTGGGGGTGGGGAGCAACCAGCAGGACTCTTCCCAAAGAAAAAGTTTCCTCCTAGTATGGGGGAAAGGAAAAAGGCTGAGATTTAGCCAGAAAACACCCCTACAGATTTAATATGCCATCCGAGAATGAGGGCAAAGGTACAGCAGATTTCCTAAGGTTCTGAGGAGAGGGGACACCGAAGCTTATAAAAGACCTTCAGTGACATGAAGGGATCAGCCAGCTTGCTGGTCGGACAGGAGCCAAGGGCCTCTATCCCGGTGAGGCCACAACCAGCGCTCCCATAAAGAGCAACGGCAGCAGGTCAGGAATTGTCACTGACCGGAATACAGAATTAAGAACAATCAGAAATCTTGTGAAAAGAAGTGCAGAGGATCTGGAAAGCAAGCCAAACATGAGGAGAGGACAGGGAGAAGGCGGGAAATGCCGGGACCCAGTTATGGCCCCACAGGGAGAATGAGAGCCACCACTCTGACTTAGAGGACAGTAAGAACCACCTGCACTGATTAATCTGGGGATGTTCTTTTCAATTAATTCATTTGAAAAAAGATCTCCTCAAGAGCCAGGGAATTGATGCAAAACAAAAGATTGTAGCCGAGATAGAAGAGCTAACTCAGAGCATCTCAATCATCTCAGTCAGCTTCTGGACCCCACCTCATTCCAGGGAACAGATACATCATACCCAGAGTATGACCAAGACCTGCCCAAGCAGAGCCACTCCTCTGCTTCCTGACTGTTTGAACCCCCGAAGGGAAGGAAGATGGTAAGGTAAGGAAGCCTTACCAGGCACGCCTGAGCGTGAGGACTGAGAACTTTTGGACTTTCCTCTTATATTTTATAATAATCCAACGACCCTGTTAGAATCCATCAGCACAACTATAGCTGGCCCAAATGTTAAGAAGTTAGAGGCTCAGAGATGATGGTTGCTGCTGCTGCTAAGTCACTTCAGTGTCCGACTCTGTGCGACCCCATAGATGGCAGCCCACCAGGCTCTCCTGTCCCTAGGATTCTCCAGGCAAGAACACTGGAATGGGTTGCCATTTCCTTCTCCAGTGCATAAAAGTGAAAAGTGAAAGTGAAGTCGCTCAGTCATGTCTGACTCCTAGTGACCCCATGGACTGCAGCCTACCAAGTTCCTCCGTCCATGGGATTTTCCAGGCAAGAGTACTGGAGTGGGGTGCCATTGCCTTCTCCAGAGATGATGGTAGAATTACAAAAAGAGGGTAAGTGCATGCTATGGTTGGCCCCTGACTAGGGTTTTTAATCAGCTCACTCAAATTCCTAGTTTCTTCCTTAATCCAAAGGATACCAACCAAGGTAAGCATGTTGACATAGAGATTCTTAGAGTAGAAACCTTTTTATTAGGAGACAATGATCAAAGTGAAACCCAATTTAACCTTGCTGCATCCTTCTCTGCCACTTTCACAACCCCACATCCACCCCAAAACCTAGCTTTAGGCTATTTCTTACAACCAGGACTCTGCACATTGAGGAAAATTGATGTAATAAATAATGGATGTATCAGATTTTTCTACAACCTATCTGAGACATCTGGCCTTTGCTGAGACCCCAAAATCATTTATCCTGGGGAAGGTAGAGCAAGGTTGGGAATCTGGGGTGCTCAAGAGATCCCATGACAACTAATAGCTGGTTAACTTTTATCACCACAGTATAATACATGGGTGTATTAGAACTATTTGGAACACCAAGGCACCAGAAGATAACGAAAACAGTAAGGGACATCCGAAAAGGGAAGTCTTCTTCACATTGTTTTTATCATCATATCAAGATTTTCAGAAATGGGGGAGAGCTGATTGTACATTCAGAACTAACCTGTCCCTTGCAAACAGTGTTTCCATTTCACACATCTTAACATTGAAGATACAGTCTGCAAACTGAGAGAAGGTATTCCCCAAAGTAGAATCATTTTATGACAGGGAATTTAAGGCAATCTGATTTTTTTTTAATTGTCTCTTTATTTTTTTAATGAAAAAAATTTTTTTTTCTTTTTTATTTTACTTTACAATACTGTATTGGTTTTGCCATACATTGACATGAATCAGCCACGGGTGTACATGAGTTCCCAAACCTGAACGCCAGCCCCCGCAAGCTCTTTCCCCATATCATCTCTCTGGGTCATCCCAGTGCACCAGCCCCAAGCATCCTGTATCCTATATCGAAACTAGACTGGCAATATGTTTCTTACATGATAGTATACATGTTTCAGTGCCATTCTCCCAAATCATCCCACCCTCTCCCTCTCCCTCTCCCACAGAGTCCAAAAGTCTGTTCTAAGGCACTCTGATTACTTCAAATTAGTAAGATGCTTTAAGATCTTCTCAAGAAAGTACATTATCAGGAAATATTCTGGGTCCAGAGCATTCTACAGAATCCCCCAGTAGAAGATGAGACATGTCAGACACCCATCGACTGAGGGCCATAAAGTGTAAATAATTTAAAACGCCTAGATATTATCCTGCCTTCTCATCATGTACATCTTTAATAATTAATTCAGCTCAGTCTTTAAAGGAATTCTCTTCATATCACTTAAATCATTCTGTTTCGCCTGTTAACAACAGGAGACCATTTCCTGTTTAGGACTCGACCTTCCCAAGTGAGGTGCATTTACTTACACAGGAGACATTTTTCAGCTGCTGTCGGTTTCCATGGAAGTGGTGTGCGCCTGCCTAGTGAGCATCATGATTCAGATCAGATTTCTCATTAAGGTACTCACCACTGTCAGAAACTCTTTTAGTGTCTAATATCTTGTGGTATAATTTTCACAGCAATCCTATTACCTCCCATCATTTTTCTATTTTATAGATGAAGAAAATGGTTAAATAACTTGAATGCTTCCATCACACCTGCCTACCTCCAGCAGATAAATCCTTGCCTGACATATTCACCATGGGAACAAGGCTGTGCAGAAATCCTATCGTGGTGTTAACTGGGCTTAATTTTTTGTAGAAGAAAAAAGCTGGTCCCTTTAAATATCTGATTACTGAGTCTTGCTAAATCATTCACACGCAGAAAGCCTTGGGGGATGGGGAAAGGGAAGTGACAGGGTAATTGAAAATAGCTGAGGAATAGTGACATCAAATGCTTCCAACAGAAAAGACAGAGGACACCAGCCACAGGAGAAGATTTAGAAGTGGAGGGAAAGGAACTGGAGCATGTTTATGTTTTGCAGAATGCAGTTTGCTCCAGAAATGGAAATTATTCCAGAAAGGTCAGAGAGAAGACACTGCTGCATTTAGAAGGACAGTTGAGCAGGAACCCCAAGATCGAAAAAAGAATCACATCAGGTAAATCCACAACACTGTAATTCTATGTAATATATTGATGGCAAAGTGGAATTTACAGTGTTTCTGCCCTGAGGCTCTGCCTATTAAGAAATGGCTAAGAAGGTCATAGCCAAGGTGTCATAATATATCTTTCTTATTGTACACTTTTATTTTCTTGTTTCACTTGTATATGTTACTTATTTTTGGTTTTTAACAACTGAAGTATAAAATACATAAAAAGTGTAATGTGTGAAGGACACAAATCTCACCTGCATAGCTTCATGAATTTTTATATGCATATATCTATTTCAGTGTAACCAATCTCCAGATCAAGATACAAAATATTCCCACCATCTCAGAAAGTTCTCAGGCAATACCTACCAACCTCTGCCTGAACGAAAAACTATTCTTTCTTCTAACAGCATAAGTGAGTTTTGCCTTTTCTTGGTAAGTTACAGAAATGAAATCAGGCAGTATATACTCTGGATTCTGGCTCTTTCACTCAACATAATGTCTGTAAGTTTCAACCACATTCT
This sequence comes from Madoqua kirkii, assembly GCA_006408675.1. Taxonomy (NCBI): domain Eukaryota; kingdom Metazoa; phylum Chordata; class Mammalia; order Artiodactyla; family Bovidae; genus Madoqua; species Madoqua kirkii. Next base: position 12,758 of record SJYC01143956.1, read on the forward strand.
TGTATCCATCAGCAGCTTGTTCTTTATATTGTGGTTTCCTCTTCCATTGTGTGAAGATACTCCTAATTCATTCATCTTTTCTCCTACTCTTAGACATTTGTGTTGTTTCAAGCTTGGGGCTGTTATGAATAAAGCTGCTATGAAAATTGCTATATCTTTCTTTGTTGTTGTTGGACAAAGGCATTCATTTCTCTTCCATGTTTACCTAAGAGAGGAATGTCTGGGTGATAAGGTAGGTATATCTTTAGCCGCCGTTGATAATTTTGTTGGACGCTTTAGCACATCCTTCATTCTCCTTCAAGACATTCCTCCTGGCTGCTGGGACGAGAGCCAGCTGTCAGCCCTCCTTGGAAATGGCTGCAGCTGAAGAGTGTTTTCCCTCCAGTTCATACCTATGGCCATGTGGGGGATCTGTTATGACCAGATAACAAAGAGAAAGAAGCCTCAGTTCATAAGATGGTGGATTTGGATGTACATGAGTGTATGCATATGTGCTAAGTCATTTCAGTAGTGTCTGACTCTTTGCAGCCTATGGGTTGTAGCTCACCAGGCTCCTCTGTCCATGGGAGTCTCCAGGCAAGAATACTAGAGTGGCTTGTCATGCCCTCCTCCAGGAGATCTTTCCAACCCAGGGATTGAATTCACCTCTCTTACGTCTTCAGCATTGGCAGGCAGGTTCTTTACCACTAGCGCCACCCAGGAAGCCCAGGTTTGGATGTGGGTCTAAGCCAAATCTGGGTGAGCCTGAAGATAGTTGTGAGGGAATATCCTCTCAAAGAGCAGAGCTTGGCAGTGAATCTAGCCATCTACTTTGTGTGACAAGAGAAAGGCTCAGAAGTTAGAACTTACAGAAAGACCCATGGGCAGGGGCAGATGGCACAGCCAGCAGATCAAAGGTGTGGGAGGAGACAGATGGGAAGGTCAGGGACAAAGAACAAGTAAGAGGGCAGAGGGATGTGGATAGACATGGAAATGAGCTGGAAACATGGAGACTTCAGTATTTCATGTTAATAACATTGGCCATGCCAGCGCCAGTACAATGCATGTAAGAATACAGTAATCATGGTAGGATGGAGACTGTATGGTACCAACAGCATCTCCCCCTTACAAAGGCTGACCTTGCCCGTGCTGCTGTTGATCATCCAACTTGCTAGGCTAAGGGACGAAGGATATGTCCCTGACAAGGCACCATCCCTCAAGTGGGCCAGTCACTTGGTGGCAAGTTTATTACACTGGACCTCTGCCATCCTGGAAAGGGAAGTACTTCACTGATAATAACAGACACATACTCAGATTTGGGTTTTTCTTTCCTGCCCACAGAGTCTAAGCCAACTCTATTACCAAAGTTTTACGGAGTAAGTCATCACTATACAGAGAATCTGTGTGAGTGGGATCCACCTGGTTATATCAAATGCCATACAACTCAGGAGCAGCTAGGCTGATAGAGTGATGGAAGATATACTGGAGGAACAGCTAAAGTGCAAATTTGGAAACGGTGCCTTGCAACAATGTGATGTCATCCTTTAGGACACAATGTATGCTCTAAATCAGTGACTTTTTATGATGCTGTGTCCCCAGTAGATTGAATACAGTGGTACAGGAACCAGGGACTGGGAGGAAGAAAGGTCTCCTGGAATGTGACTCCCAGTGATACACTGAGAGACCTTGTGCTCTCCTTCCCTGTGGCTCTGGGCTCTGCAGGCTTAGAGGCTCTGGAACTTTTCAAGAGGGAACGCGCAAGAGATCCAGTGAGCTAGGGCTGCTGCCTGGGTATTGCATGCTCCTTCTCCCAAGAGAGCAACTGGCGAGAAAAGGAGTCACTACTCTGGGAGAAACAACTGTCCCAGGTCATCAGGAGGAGGGCAGAGAGGAATATAATTGACATGCAGGCAACCCATTTGGTGCCTCTTGATACCCCATGCCAATTTCAGTGGTAAAATGATGAGTGTGATAACCACAGCCTGAGAAGGGGGTGGTAACCAAGACTCAGGAATGAAGGTCTGCATCATAGCTTCAGAGAAGCCACTGAGACGAGCAGAGGGGATATCTGGGAGTGAAAGGAAGACTGGGCGTGGGGTGTGAGGAAGGTATCTGGCCCAGCTGAAACAGCAGAGACTGCAGTTTGCGCCAAATGAAGTCCATCAGAATTCTGGAGAGTTTATGAAATGAATCCAAAACCTTATGAAACGAATCCAAGCAGTGCAAGCGGTGGACTGGGGTGAAGCTATGATGCGCCCCTCAGAGCCCCCTTCAGAGCCGAAGGACTATTTCCTAGCTGTTGGGTGTGTAGCTGGAGGTCAACCCTCTTCAGGGATTGCCTTGGCTAAGGAAAGGGACACCTCCTTTCTCCCAAGGTCACACAAGGTCACACATCCTTCTCAAGCCAGCCCACATCCAATGACTTATCAGTCACTGGTGACTGAAGTGAGTGGAGTGGAAGTCGCTCAGGCGTGTCCGGCTCTTCGCGACCCCATGGACTATACAGTCCACGGAATTCTCCAGGCCAGAATTCTGGAGTGGGTAGCCTTTCCCTTCTCCAGGGATTAATGACTGATCCGGGGTATAAAGCTGAGGTCCCTTGCCCCACCTCAGAATAACTCTGAATGGTCATCTATCCCAGCTTTAGAGCTTCTGTCCTGAGGCTGCCTTGTAGCCCAGCTTTTCTTTCTGCCCAAAGCTCCTTTCTGTTCTTCTTCGTCTTTCCCTTTCCCTGGTGTTGATCCCAAAAGTGCTCCCTAATAAACTTCCTACATGCTAATCTTCATCACAAAATTTGCTTCCTCAGGAGTTCAACCTCCAGAGTTTTCCGAAGTGGCTTATCCAATTTACATTCCCTTCTGCAGTACATCAAAATTCTAACAGCTCTATATCCTTCTCACACTTGGTACTGTTAGTCTTCTTAATTTTAGTCATTCTTATGCAGTAGTATCTTATTGTGTTTTCGTTTCCATTTTCCTCATGAATAACCATGTTGAACACATTTTCAAATGGTCATTGGACATTCAGATAGCCTCTTTTTCTTACTGATTTGTAGCTATTCCTTACATATTTGTATTTAGATATGAGACCCTTTGTCAGATAAATGTATTGCAAAAAAAAAAAAAATTGTTCCCAGAAAGTGAAGGTTGCTCAGTCGTGTCCAACTCTTTGTGACCCCATGGAATTCTCCAGGCCAGAATACTGGAATGGGTAGCCTTTCCCTTCTCCAGGGGATCTTTCCAATCCAAGAATTGAACCAGGATCTCCTGCATTGCAGGTAGATTCTTTACCAACTGAGCTATAAGGCAAGCCCAAATGTGGAGCTTAAATTTCACTCTCTTAATCACAGTATGTTAGTTTTCTTTTTTAAAAAAATTAAGCCTTCTACCTTTGAAATAATTACATATTCACAGAACACTGCATGGAGAGGTCACCCAGTTTCCCCACTGGTTACATCTGGCATTCCTATAGTACAATATCAAACCCAGGAAATTGATGTATAATATGTGTACAGTTCTAGGTCACTTTATCACATGTATTGTTTTGTGCAACTACAGCTGTAGCTAAGATACAGAACGATTCCATCACTATAAAGCTCTCCTTTCTGCTATCCCTTTATAGTTATACACATTCCCTGTAACCTCTGGTGATCACTCATCTGTACTCCATCTCTATAATTTAGTCATTTTAAGAATGTTACATAAATAGAATTGTACAGAATACAACCTTTTGAAATTGACTTTTTTTTTTTTTTGCTCACCATTATGCCGTTGAGATCCATCTCAACCTTTTTTACATTTAGAAAATTATGTTACTCTGGCTACTTTGCATTTTTTGAACTCTCTATTTATGTTTGATAAGGGAAAAAACAGTTTTTGTTATTAAAAATAAGATTTTCATCTTATATATCCCACACTGGAGTGATAATTCCTTGGAGGCTATGCCCAGGCCACTCTGCCAGGCTGTATGCTCCATACACTCCTCTCCCACAAGTCTTGATTACAGCTTCCATTATTGCCTGTGGTCCATAGGGCCCCCTAACTTCACAGGAGGTGTGTAGAATAAGAACATATGATGGAACCATTTGAAATTTCTCTTTTTATTGTTCAGGGATGGTGAGAAAAACAAATGATTCGTTTTGCTTCTAAAAATGATGAAACAATTTTTTTAAATGGGGCATATTAATAACCTCCTTTATTGTGATTACTTTCAGAAGAAATTAAAATATCACCTCTGAATGCACAAGTGGTGTTTTTACCACAGGAGACAACATTCCTATGAGGCCTGGTGTCCCCTGCTGCACTCCAGGCCTCTGCAGCTTCCTCCTTCGGGCCACCGTGTCCTCGCACCTTCTCTAAGTTGTCTGCCGTGAGCACCGACTCTCGAGCCTGGGTCTGTGATTGTGCATGCTAATCAACAGCCTGCAAAACACCTCTGCCCTTCACTTTGAAAGGGACGCACTTGGTGGTGTCTTATTTCAATTGATTCTCCATGCATTTCAACTGTATATTGCAATATCACAGAAGGTCACCAAAATAAAGTGAGAAGTGGCTGCTTCTGCCACTCCTCTCTCAGTCAGAGCCAGGAAGACGTGGGAGAAGATGGACTGAGCGGGCTTTCTAGGCTAGATGGGACGTGTGCAAGGAATAGAACATTTCTAGGTTAGCTTGCCTGAGTGTGGGGCTTGTCTGGAAGACTGCCCGTTGAGCAATAATGTAAAGAGCATCTCAAGAACTTCTCAGAAGTGCCCGGGGGCCAAGCTTCCTGGATAGAGGAGCTGGAGGGCAGCACAGGGTCCCCTGCTGGAGGGCTTCCTGGATCTTCATTCTGCAGCTGTCTAGCTATGCCTTAAGCACACTGTGCCTCTTTGCCTCTATTCTATTTTTTCTCTGCATCTCTACTTCAACACCAAGTAAGTTTCTGTACTTCCTAGTTCAAATTTTGGAGGGACTTGATTGGCTGAGCTAACCATTTTTTTTCAGGCCAGCCTATGGGTTAGCTGTTCTTAGGTTAGGTGTCTGCCCTTGGTCCAATCAGATGTAACTGGAAGAAGCTGGGTTATACGTAGAATGTGGCTGCCTTAGTCTGTCCCTCTGCCAGTGGCCGCAATGCATTTTGTTTTACATGGCTGTGGCAGTCATAGTGGCCGACAAGTCTAATACAAAAGAAAAAAGGGAAAGGATGGATATGCAGTTGGTTTTCTCTCCTTCCAAGAGTAGTTTCAATGTGTGGCTCCAAGGGGAAAGACACTGCATATTAACTGGGACTGCAGTGAACTGATCTGTCCTGATCCACAGATAGCTATTGCCTGTCAACTTGTGATTCTAAGATGATAACTACAATTTCCCACCACATTTGTGAATTTTCAGGTGATATTTCCTGTGTGAATTCATCAATTTTTTTCATAATATCACTGCATATCAACTCCAACAACCTCAGTGACTTAAATAACAAACACTTATTTCTCATTCATAGATCTGATTTGAGGCTCTGTTGGGATCAGCTGAACTCAAGTGGAGTCAGTCAGCGGTGACCCGAGGCTGGAAGTCAGAGTTGGGTCTGGTTGCTGTGTCTCGCATTTGGGGACAGGCTAAAGAGGATCCCAGGGATGTGCTCTTTTCACAGTGGGTGGGAAAAATGCATCAGACCAAGCCGAACTCTGCAAGCACAATTAGAGCCTCTGCTCACGTTGTATCTACCAATATTTTGGTAGCCAAAGCAGGTAACATGGCCAAACCCAGCGTGGGCAGCGAAGTATACTCTTCCCATGAGCTGGGGGTAGGTGTCAGGGAGAGTGAGTATTTGCTGACCAATAACATATCTACTGGACCATGCATTTCTCCTTACTGCCCTAACATGGTAGAACTGCCGGACAAGACGTGTGGTGGCACATTTGCTGACACTTAACCTCCCCAAATGAAGAAACCATACCTCAACTTCCTTTGAGCCTAATTTCAAAGTATCTAACCCCATGTATCACTCTCAGAAGGTGGCCAGTAAAATTCCCTTTAGTTGACACAAATTATCAGAATTCTAGACTAGGATCACTATCAATACACATGTGACTATGGTCAAATAAATTCATATTTTTTCTGCTTGAAGGACTGTGTATGCAGAAGATGAAATGGCAGAATGTAGCAGTCAAGAGCATGAGTTCTAAGGTCAAAAAGCCTGAGTTCCAATCCTAATTCACAGCTTCCTAGCTGTATGATGTGGGACAAGTTGCTTAGCTTCTCTGTATCAGCGTCTTCATCTATAGAGTGAGGATGCTAATAGTAACTTCCTGATAGAGTTGTTCTGAGGTTTATATGGTGTATTCATGGAAAGACCATGCAGGAGGGCCTGACTCATGGGAATTATTTCACTGTTGTAACATGACTGGAGTGACTTAGCCCACATGCATGCACACAAGCAAGCTAAAAAAACAAAAAAGCAACGTCTGCCTTTTAAGAGAGCTGGGACCTGGAGTTAAAAAAAAAACAAACACAAAAACTCGTGTTGAGTCCCAGCTCCTCTATTCACACTACCTGTGATCTTGACCGAGTCCCAGTTTCCTTGACTATGAAATAATGGCTCCCTCCCCTCTCCATGTGGGGATCAGGCGACACATGTGAAGGCACTTTTGGAAAATGAAAACCAACAGAAAATGTGAGCTGCTTTTATCAAATTAATCCACCTTTTGCGTTGCTTATCTGATGACAGCCAACGACCAGTCAGCGAAGAGTCAACTCATTGGAAAAGATCCTGATTGATGTTCGGAAAGATTGAGGGCAAGAGGAGAAGGGGGCGACAAACGATGAGATGGTTGGACGGCCTCACTGACTCAGTGGGCATGAGTTTGAGCAAACTCTGGGAGATGATGAAGGACGGGGAAGCTTGGCATGCTGCAGGCAATGGGTCCGAGTCGGACATGCCTGAGCAACTGATAACAACAATGGCTAGTAGAGGGGTTCTCTGCTGGACACCACTGATCCCATCTTTACAGACATAAGAATTTCTCTGCAGCGCTCAGTTGGGTGAATCATCCCCTCCCTGATCCAGCAGACACCCAGCAAGCTGATCCTCACAGACACCTAGAGACAAGCATGAGCCCCTCTTTGCTGATGGAATACTGGGACTTGGCATAATTCCACTGCAGCAACCGTGAACGCCTTGAGGCTACTCTTTGGCCTCTACCTCGTCTACCCTTCCTCTCCTCGCGTCCCTTCATGAGCCCCCTGCACTTCCAATTTTCCACTGCAGCTGCTCTCGTCTAAGTCACTGTTGACTTCAGCACTGCCAAAGCCAGTGGTCATTGCTCAGCAAATCTGACTCAGCCCATCAGCAGTTTTGATTTGATGGTTGATCACTGCCTCCCTCTTGGAAGATTTTCTACAACTGACCTCTGAGACACCACCCTCTCTCTTCCCCTCCTCCTGCCCTGGCTGCCCCTTCTCAAGCTCCCCTGATGTCATCCTCAGATCTCATCTCTATGTGCACTCACTCTCGGGGTGATCTCATTCAGCCCAGTGGCCTCAAATGCCAGCTCCTGTTGACAACTCCAGAATTTAATTCTGTAGCCCAGACATCATCCCAAACTGCAGACTCATAAATCCAACTGCCCACTTGTTACCCTCTACTTGGATGTCGAAGTGACATCTCAGATGTGATGTGTCCCAAGCTAAGCTCCTGTTATCCTGACTTTAATCTGCTTTCCTCTAGTCTCCCACTTAGTAAACAAGCAATGTCTTCTTGTTGCTCAGGACAGAAACATAGGAGCCATTCTCACCTCCTCTCTCTTGTGCTCTACAGGCCATTTATCAGTTAAGCTATAGGCTCTGCCTTTGAGTTACATCTGGAATCTAACACACACATATCCTTTTTTTTTTAACCACCTCTACCACTGGCATCCTCACCTGAGTCAGCATCATATCTGGACTATGTCTACCTTTGTGCTACTGGCCTCCCGCTCCCAAGAAGCATCAGTCATATTATGTCACTTCCTTGACAAATATCCTTCAGTAGCTCCCTGTCTCACTCAGAATGAAACACCCAGTCCTTGCTGTGACCTGCAGAACCTCAGTTCTGTCCCCATTGTCTCTCGGACCGTCCCTCCCAGCGTTCTCCTCCTTGCTGTTGGGTTACTCTGCTCCAGCTGCAGCAGCCACCTCGCTCCTCATGGAACACACCAGCCTGCTCTCCCCACAGAGCCTTTCCACTTTTCATCAAGCATCATCCCTCTTTTGAAACAATCTCCTCAGACAAAGGGAGATGTTATCAGTGTGAGTCTCCAGAGGAAGGATGTGGCAAGTTACTATTTTATCCTTTGTGCTTAAAAATTTTTCTAATTGTTTTCAATGAATACTGTTTGTAATTTATTTTGTAATCAGAAAATAAATATGATTGAAATTAAAGCCAGAATCATGTTTGGAGAACTGTTGCTTAGATACCATGAAAGACGGCTGCCTCGTCTCCAGGGCAGACTCTTGACACAGCCCAGAGGCCAGATCTGCAGATGGGCCCACTCAAAGCCCACGGGTCTCCTCCACCCCATCCTCTCTGCTTCTTCCCCTTTCCCTCCAGTTAATGAGCTTCACACCAGGATGATGATAACTGATCTCTGGATGAAAATTCTGACTCACCAGTTAAATTGCAATGAAATGCTTTTTAATTCCTAATCTAAGGTAATAAATAAATTGTTATTTTCCCCTTGTGAGTGGCATTACCTGTCATTATAAAAATTAATCTTATTTAAGAGATGCTTAAAATATGCAGCAAGATTGGTTCTTGAGACCAAGCAGTTAAAGGATAATTTAATCTGTGTGAATTATGAATCTTCATATTTTTCAATGCTATTTTCCTTTAGAGCTATGAGCGACTCTCTTCTTTTCTCAGTTGTTACTGAGATTTATGTTCTGATTTTACAGAGTCCTCTCTATAAGGTAGAGAAAGCACTACTGACCTACTTGAACTTAAACAACAAACATTTCTTTGGTGTAGTAATTGATAAAGTTCAGGACCCCTTAGAGGAGGGGTCTCCCTAAGGTGTGGCAGGTGGGTGTCAAGAACAAGCAAAAAGGTGACTCTTACTTCCTTTGAAAGAAAAGTGACTTGATGTACCAGGCATCATAGCATCGCTAGAAGTCCTAGTTGCAATTTTATTTTTAAACTCCACATGTTCCCTGGAAGATAACTGGACAAAGAATTGTGGCAAGTGGTGAGAGATGGAGTGAAGATGTCTATTTATCATGGATTTTATTATGTGTTTCAGACCTTTTGTGTATGTCTTTAAGGCCCTTCAGAAGTATTAAATTGAAATCTGCTTTTAAATGTCAACAATCCTAGCACTACTCTGCAGTTTGTTGTTTCTTGGAGAGATTGGTAGAGAGGAGCAGACTTCATAGCCTTGGTTCAGCTCCAGGCCCTGTTCTGTGTTTGTATCTATGGCTGCCACCCAAGGCCTGGGAGCCTATGACATAAAGATGGAGATATTTTTGCTGGCGTTAGCATAGCTCAGCCATCCTGTGCTTAGAAGCGGGACAGAAGCACACCGTGGGACTGGCCCTGTAGTCTCAACAGCCCCATCAGACCTCACCTAATTGTACTGGCTCTGCTCAAGAGAAACACCAGATGTGGACTGTCTTCCTTTCTGCAGGGAGTCTGACCTCTCAGCTGCTGTAGGTAGCTCAGAACCTCTACGTTCCTCTTCGTAAGTGGTCTATGCTCCACCTTCCCTCCCATAATGCTGCCACCAGACCATAACGGCCTGTCAGCAGCCCAGGAAGCACATCTGCCTCATGTGTTACTGTAACCCAGAGCCCAGCACCGAGTTTGGCACGTGAAAATGCTCAATAAATATCTGGTGAATAAATGGATGGGTGAATTGGCAGATGAATGCTGTCACACCTCCTGGGCAAGTCCCAACAAATGCGTGCTCTAAGCTTCCCTCCAGGTTGCCAGCAGCTCTCCACTGTGTTCATATGCGGTCTCCTTGGAGGAGGCTGGAGCCAGCCGACCGTCCACACTGGCCTCTCATCACTTGGGCTTGGTCTCTGCAAGCGCAAAGAGCCATGATCCTGTCACTCCTAGCCAGGCTCAGAAACTCTGCATGGTAGTTCCCAGTGAAACGAAACAAAACCAAGGGCTCTGTAAGCATGTAAGCAATAAGCTAACTGACTACTGACTCAAAATTGAGTAGACACCTACCCCAGCACTGCCATCTAAGCCCTCACAGTTGCTCCTTTTAGTCACCACGGGTGGTTATGATAGGGAGGCCCCTCAGCTGGCGTGAGGCAAAGGGACCCAAGAAAATTCATATCCTAATTTATTCTGTGACCCTAGTCACCACTGGGGTCTACTCTTATGACGTGCCCCTGAATTTTTATTGCATCCTGGACACTGGTGTCTCTTCTCTAGCACTCATTTTGCAACCAAGATTTCATTTTAAACATGATTAGAATGTGATGGAATCTCCAGCTGTCATCACACCCAACAGCAGTACCCAAGAATCCCCTGATGTCATCCTCAGATCTCATCTCTATGTGCACTCACTCTCGGGGTGATCTCATTCAGCCCAGTGGCCTCAAATGCCAGCTCCTGTTGACAACTCCAGAATTTAATTCTGTAGCCCAGACATCATCCCAAACTGCAGACTCATAAATCCAACTGCCCACTTGTTACCCTCTACTTGGATGTCGAAGTGACATCTCAGATGTGATGTGTCCCAAGCTAAGCTCCTGTTATCCTGACTTTAATCTGCTTTCCTCTAGTCTCCCACTTAGTAAACAAGCAATGTCTTCTTGTTGCTCAGGACAGAAACATAGGAGCCATTCTCACCTCCTCTCTCTTGTGCTCTACAGGCCATTTATCAGTTAAGCTATAGGCTCTGCCTTTGAGTTACATCTGGAATCTAACACACACATACCCTTTTTTTTTTAACCACCTCTACCACTGGCATCCTCACCTGAGTCAGCATCATATCTGGACTATGTCTACCTTTGTGCTACTGGCCTCCCGCCTCCCAAGAAGCATCAGTCATATTATGTCACTTCCTTGACAAATATCCTTCAGTAGCTCCCTGTCTCACTCAGAATGAAACACCCAGTCCTTGCTGTGACCTGCAGAACCTCAGTTCTGTCCCCATTGTCTCTCGGACCGTCCCTCCCAGCGTTCTCCTCCTTGCTGTTGGGTTACTCTGCTCCAGCTGCAGCAGCCACCTCGCTCCTCATGGAACACACCAGCCTGCTCTCCCCACAGAGCCTTTCCACTTTTCATCAAGCATCATCCCTCTTTTGAAACAATCTCCTCAGACAAAGGGAGATGTTATCAGTGTGAGTCTCCAGAGGAAGGATGTGGCAAGTTACTATTTTATCCTTTGTGCTTAAAAATTTTTCTAATTGTTTTCAATGAATACTGTTTGTAATTTATTTTGTAATCAGAAAATAAATATGATTGAAATTAAAGCCAGAATCATGTTTGGAGAACTGTTGCTTAGATACCATGAAAGACGGCTGCCTCGTCTCCAGGGCAGACTCTTGACACAGCCCAGAGGCCAGATCTGCAGATGGGCCCACTCAAAGCCCACGGGTCTCCTCCACCCCATCCTCTCTGCTTCTTCCCCTTTCCCTCCAGTTAATGAGCTTCACACCAGGATGATGATAACTGATCTCTGGATGAAAATTCTGACTCACCAGTTAAATTGCAATGAAATGCTTTTTAATTCCTAATCTAAGGTAATAAATAAATTGTTATTTTCCCCTTGTGAGTGGCATTACCTGTCATTATAAAAATTAATCTTATTTAAGAGATGCTTAAAATATGCAGCAAGATTGGTTCTTGAGACCAAGCAGTTAAAGGATAATTTAATCTGTGTGAATTATGAATCTTCATATTTTTCAATGCTATTTTCCTTTAGAGCTATGAGCGACTCTCTTCTTTTCTCAGTTGTTACTGAGATTTATGTTCTGATTTTACAGAGTCCTCTCTATAAGGTAGAGAAAGCACTACTGACCTACTTGAACTTAAACAACAAACATTTCTTTTGGTGTAGTAATTGATAAAGTTCAGGACCCCTTAGAGGAGGGGTCTCCCTAAGGTGTGGCAGGTGGGTGTCAAGAACAAGCAAAAAGGTGACTCTTACTTCCTTTGAAAGAAAAGTGACTTGATGTACCAGGCATCATAGCATTGCTAGAAGTCCTAGTTGCAATTTTATTTTTAAACTCCACATGTTCCCTGGAAGATAACTGGACAAAGAATTGTGGCAAGTGGTGAGAGATGGAGTGAAGATGTCTATTTATCATGGATTTTATTATGTGTTTCAGACCTTTTGTGTATGTCTTTAAGGCCCTTCAGAAGTATTAAATTGAAATCTGCTTTTAAATGTCAACAATCCTAGCACTACTCTGCAGTTTGTTGTTTCTTGGAGAGATTGGTAGAGAGGAGCAGACTTCATAGCCTTGGTTCAGCTCCAGGCCCTGTTCTGTGTTTGTATCTATGGCTGCCACCCAAGGCCTGGGAGCCTATGACATAAAGATGGAGATATTTTTGCTGGCGTTAGCATAGCTCAGCCATCCTGTGCTTAGAAGCGGGACAGAAGCACACCGTGGGACTGGCCCTGTAGTCTCAACAGCCCCATCAGACCTCACCTAATTGTACTGGCTCTGCTCAAGAGAAACACCAGATGTGGACTGTCTTCCTTTCTGCAGGGAGTCTGACCTCTCAGCTGCTGTAGGTAGCTCAGAACCTCTACGTTCCTCTTCGTAAGTGGTCTATGCTCCACCTTCCCTCCCATAATGCTGCCACCAGACCATAACGGCCTGTCAGCAGCCCAGGAAGCACATCTGCCTCATGTGTTACTGTAACCCAGAGCCCAGCACCGAGTTTGGCACGTGAAAATGCTCAATAAATATCTGGTGAATAAATGGATGGGTGAATTGGCAGATGAATGCTGTCACACCTCCTGGGCAAGTCCCAACAAATGCGTGCTCTAAGCTTCCCTCCAGGTTGCCAGCAGCTCTCCACTGTGTTCATATGCGGTCTCCTTGGAGGAGGCTGGAGCCAGCCAGACCGTCCACATTGGCCTCTCATCACTTGGGCTTGGTCTCTGCAAGCGCAAAGAGCCATGATCCTGTCACTCCTAGCCAGGCTCAGAAACTCTGCATGGTAGTTCCCAGTGAAACGAAACAAAACCAAGGGCTCTGTAAGCATGTAAGCAATAAGCTAACTGACTACTGACTCAAAATTGAGTAGACACCTACCCCAGCACTGCCATCTAAGCCCTCACAGTTGCTCCTTTTAGTCACCACGGGTGGTTATGATAGGGAGGCCCCTCAGCTGGCGTGAGGCAAAGGGACCCAAGAAAATTCATATCCTAATTTATTCTGTGACCCTAGTCACCACTGGGGTCTACTCTTATGACGTGTCCCTGAATTTTTATTGCATCCTGGACACTGGTGTCTCTTCTCTAGCACTCATTTTGCAACCAAGATTTCATTTTAAACATGATTAGAATGTGATGGAATCTCCAGCTGTCATCACACCCAACAGCAGTACCCAAGAACCTCTCATCAGCAACATCCTTTATTCCCATGAGTGATCCTGAGTACTTGGCCTTGACATTGAGTGAGTGAGTGAAGTCGCTCAGTCATGTCCGACTCTTTGCGACCCCGTGGACTGTAGCCCACCAGGCTCCTCTGTCCATGGGATTCTCCAAGCAAGAATACTAGAGTGGGTTGTCATTTCCTTCCCCAGGGCTTGACATTGGCAGCTCACTAATTAATTTTGTCAAATACTTACTCCTATGTTAGATTCTTTGCGTTTATAATTTAGAAATTTCCCTGGTGGCTCAGTCGGTGGAATCTGCCTGCAACGTGGGAGACCTGGGTTCAGTCCCTGGGTCAGGAAGATCCCCTGGAGAAGGAAATGGCAACTCATTCCAGTATTCTTGCCTGGAGAATTCCATGGACAGAGAAGCCTGGTGGGCTACAGTTCATGGGGTCACAAACAGTCAGACACAACTGAGTGACTCATTTTCACTTTCAAGTTAGGTATATATATGAAACAACAAAACAATAACACCAATAAAAATAGCCAGTACCATGTAGAACTTAGTATGTGCCAGACACTGTTTTCAGTGTTTTATGTACTAACTCATTTATATCCAATAACAGTCCTAAGTGATAGGTATGATTGTAATCATTCCCATTTACAAATGAGCAAACCCAAGTACAAGGAGGTAAATAATTTGCTGAACACATCTATTATGAGGCGGAGTCAGGATATAAATGTAGATTGTCTGAGTCCAAGCTGAAAACTCTGCACCTTCAACACTTACCTAAGACAATAAGCATCCCCATAGAAGTGAAAGTGAAAGTGAAGTTGCTCAGTCCTGTCTGACTCTTTGCGACCCCATGGACTGTAGCCTACCAGGTTCCACCATCCATGGGATTTCCCAGGCAAGAATTCTGGAGTGGGTTGCCATTTCCTTCTCCAGAAGATCTTTCCTGGTGGCTCAGATGGTAAAGCGCCTTCCCGCGATGCGGGAGACCTGGGTTTGATCCCTGGGTTGGGAAGACTTCACTTTCACTTTTCTCCCACATTATAGGCAGACACTTAGAGCCTCACTCTTAAATCAATGTCTCTAATCTATGTATGTTCTCATTACCCACCTAGGCCCCTTCGCACCATCTCAAGTTTATCAGTTAACACTGATACTAATATTTATGGAGCACTCATTGTCAGGCAGAGTGGCAAATAGTTTTACAGTCAGTACCTCATTTGATTTTCACAGTTACTGTTAAATATATATGCTACCATAGTCCCTCATTTTGTGGAACAGGAGACTGAAGCCAGGTGAGGTGAAGTAACTTCCCCAAAGTCTCCCAGCTGGGCCCATAGCTGTGCCAGGATTCCAGCCAGGTCTGAACGGCCTTGAGATCAATATCCTGTATTTTCTATAGAGGATCTTTGAACCATACTCTCAGCACCTCTTGCTGACCTGCTTGACGATTTTGACAATCATGACCTCCTAGACAATCCTCCCTTCAACACCTCTCTACTAGTCCTATTTCTTTGCAGCCCACTGAGGTCTTTTTCCACCCAGATCTCTGGTCTCCAGCCCCATTCACCACATCCAGCATGTGAGTCACTGGAAGACGAATCCCACTATCTTATTTTCATTTCTTTTGCAGTCCCTCCCTGGACACTAGAGACACAGCATACCCACCACACGTACACTCACTTGCTCACTTGGCCGTGTCACTGGACGCAACCAGAGAGGGCCAGCTTGTCAGGGAGGCCCCTTCACCACAGCACTGTGGTCCTTTCTACTTATTAGCTTTTCCTCCCTTGGCTCGATGTTAGGGTTTACTGTTGTTCGGGATAAATGTCCCCCTCCTCTGTGGCCTGTACAACTCCACCCTATAGGGTCAGCGGGCTCTAGTCAAGGCACCGGCCATCACCCCAGACCTGGAAACTTTACTGAAAGCATTCAGAATTCTCTCCAGATGTAGACCAAGCATAGTGGTCAGAGCAGCTCGTTTTCAAGAAGGAAAGTCCCAAAGGAAATCAGCTCTAAGCTCCAGATAAGCAGAAGAGAAGAAAGCCAAGTTCGATTACCAGCCCCCACTAAAAACTACAGAAGGATCAACCAACCATTCCCAACCAGATGGTGAGAGCAGAGTATCCACACAAGACCCCTTCCCTTGGAGGGAGCATTTCCCAACAACCCTAAACAGTCTGCTTTAGAAACCTTCATATTGCAGATGTCCTGGGCTAGACACACAGCTGAGGTTCAAGCATATCCTTGTAAACGAGGCTCATCTCCTTCCGCTGATGCCATCATTACTATGCACAAAGCATATGTAAGAGCCAAGCTGCCTTTAGGCTGGACTTGCATCCTCAGCAGTTCATTTAGCCAACATGATAAACTTGCCAAGTCTCTTAGCCTTGTGCTTCCATTCTGGGGCACAACCCATCATCTCCCTGCAAAGCAACCTTTCAATTGATCCATGGTTTATATTCCCCTATATTGCCTGTTTAGGGATATATTTCTGCTATTTTTATAAGAGACTCTCAGTCAAGTATTATTATTGACTGGATTATTCTTAGTGACACAATAAAAATAAAGCCACAGTCCCTGTCCTTCCTATGATGTCTATCAGATATTTTGCAGACGAAGCGAGGTGCATTGACTCTCCTTCCTTGTGACGTCTATCTGATAAAGATTTTGCAGATGAACGAGGTGCACTGACTGCCATTCTAGGTGCCCTGTGCATGTCATTAGGCTGAGGACTGGAATGTCCAGAGCATTTATAAGAGGAATCATTACCCCAGCACTGCCTACTTAGATTATATAAATAAATATTTGCCCATAATATGGCAGATTTATGAGCTGCATTTAATTCTGTAATGAAAAAATCTATCACTGTGTGTGAGAGCAAGAGAAAGGAGAAGAGTTAAGGTTGCCATGGGAGCCTTTGGCACTTCAGAACCTTTATGATTACGAACAATAATTAGCAGTAATGCTTTATGGTGGCGAGGCACCTCATGGGCTCCTGATAATTGTAAAGTGTTTGGCAATTAACTCACCCTCCCCGAGATTCAGGTTGATGTAATTAACCTCACAAGGAGAAGCAGCCTCGGGGAAGCGGAGTCACGTGGGGAGAGTCACCCCTTTGGTGGTGACACAAACAAAGGGGCCTCCCCAGCCCTTGCCCACACCCACTCCATCACATATCTCTGCCACAGACCCCTTCCTGGCCAGAAGCACTTTGCTCATGGCTGGGTTGGGTGCGTGGGAATGCTTGCCTGCACTGTGGAGAGGCGGGTAGGATCAAAGCCCAGGCGTCAGTCAGGGTTTCATTTCCCTGGGCGTGGACAGGCAGCCCTGCACAGCTGTGGAAAGAGGCATGCAGAGAGCCACCTAGGGTAAAGGAGGCTGGAGATAGGCTGCTTTGCTGGGATCAGCTAAATCTTCACGAAATCAGTACTCCTGTCCTCTCTTTCCCAAGCAGCTGCAACCTGGGATCAGTCTTTAGTCAGCCAACTTCTCTATTTATTGTTTCATGACACAAACTTGCTATTAGACACCGACAGGAAGCTGAAGAGAGTGGGTTGTCTTAAAGCAAAGTGTTACTGACATTATATGAAGTGAAATGAGGTACAAGTCGCTCAGTCGTGTCTGACTCTTTGCGACCCCATGGACTGTAGCCCATCAGGCTCCTCCATACGTGGAAATCTCCAAGCAAGAATACTGGAGTGGGTAGCCATTCCCTTCTCCAGGGGATCTTCCATACCCAGGGATAGAACCCGGGTCTCCCATATTGCAGGCAGATACTTTTTCCCACATGGCAGGGAAGCCATATGCAAAAGTCATGTCCGACTCTGTGACCCCATGAACCACAGCACGCCAGGCCTCCCTGTCCATCACCACCTCCCAGGGTTCACACAAACCCATGTCCATCAAGTTGGTGATGCCATCCAACCATGTCATCCTCTGTCTTCCCCATCTCCTCCTGCCTTCAATCTTTCCCAGCATCAAGGTCTTTTCCGATGAGTCAGCTCTTCGTATCAGGTGGCCAAAGTATTAGAGTTTCAGCCTCAACATCAGTTCTTCCGATGAACACCCATGACTGATATCCTTCAGAATGGACTGATTGGATCTCCTTGCAGTCCAAGAAACTCTCAAGAGTCTTCTCCAACACCGCAGTTCAAAAGCATCAATTCTTCAGTGCTCAGCTTTCTTCACAGTCCAACTCTCACATCCATACATGACCACTGGAAAAACCATAGCCTTGACCAAAAGAAAAAAAGTGAAGTCGCTCAGTCTAAATCAGTCCTGAATATTCATTGGAATGACTGATGTTGAAGCTGAAACTCCAATACATTGGTCACCTGATGCAAAGAACTGACTTATTGGAAAAGACCCAGATGCTGGGAAAGTTCGAAGGCGGGAGGAGAAGGGACAACAGAGGATGAGATGATTGTATTGATGCAGGACTTCATGATCTTTCTTGGGAGTAATAGTTCTGTGCTTTGGAAAGGAAATCAGAGCTTTAGGATTTCTGCATTGCCATTAGCTGATTTCAGCAGAATCAGAAGATGAGAAAGAAAGGCAATGTTTCTAACCATTTCCTTTAAGATGAACTACTATCTTTTATACCTTGACATGAACATTCAGAGGCACTGGGTCAATGAAAATACTTTGGTCCACACATCTGACTACTCCAGTCACCTGAGTCCTTTGCATTAATTTTAGTCAGGTGAAGACCACATCCCTGACAGAAAAGAGATCTGATTTTAGAGCTTCTTTGGATGATCCTAAGTCACCTGAGTGTATCACTTCTGTCATTCCTTATGTAGTGATTTCTCTTCGTGTGGCGAGGATGGGCTCTAGATAGGAAATGGAAGGGGTAAAGAATCACATGTTATTGAAAACAAAAAGTAATTTGGAAACTTATTCCAGGGGAGATATCTCTTTCCAGGCCACATGAAACTTTCAGAGACAACATGTACAGTTTGGGGGGAAAAAGTAATACACCAAACATTTTCATTGTATGAGGAAAATGAAGTTTTACCAAATCTTTTTAGCTGAGAGAGACCTTGATAAAACCATGAGAAATCTTCCAGGCAGGAGGCTTTAATTAGGGAAGTTTCAGAAACCTTAAATAAAAAGGAACCAGCCGTTCCTAGAAGGAAAACGGTTTTATAGGGAGCAGGACTTATCCCAACTCAAACGCTCATGAAAACGGATAGCTCAAGTGGCTTCTGTTTGACAAAGGAGGCTGTCATTGTTGACAGGGATGACTGGCAGGGTGGTAGAAGGAGGGGGTAAAGCTTTGCAAAAAAGGCTCAGAGGCAATTTGACACCTTGCAAACCACAGGTGTGAAGGTAAGTGAAACTGATAAGTAAAAGTTAGTGTTGTTTTTCAGGGTCTGACACACTGCATACTTTTAGTTCAGAATTTAGAAGTTTGAGTGGACAATGTGAAAAACTTTGGGACATGGACTGCCCAGAATTGGGGCATCAGAGGATTGTTTTTTGACCCTGAAGAGATTCTTGATACTGTTCTTGTACTGTACTCCACCGTACTCACCAGAGATCTGGGAAGATAGGTTAGCTTCCTTCTCTACCCACCCTGCCTGTTTCAAATTCCAGCCTGAAATAGGCTTTCTAACCCGGCTCTCCCTCAGGGGTCATTTATTGAGTACCTGAGCTTACTGGGTTTGGAGATATTAAGATATTTTAATATAGGATCTCTGCCTTCAAGGATTACAAATAATCAATGAAAAAAAATGGGGCATAGTGAATTCAGCCTGAAGATGGATTATTTTCCATCAGAACTAACTGTTAAGAAATAAAACATAAATGCCAAGTAACGGGTATAAATATTTTTATAGGCGTTCAAAGGTGGGAGCTACAAGTAGTTAGAGAAGCCTTTTGGGGAGAGGAGGAAGTTGAGTTACAAGTTTGAGAGTGAGTAGAATTCAGACAGCCTGGGTAAGGATGAGCTGAGATGAGGGCATGTGAAGAAATCAGGGGAAGTGTGAGAGAAATGCTCCCCAAGAGACAAAGAAACTACTGGAACAAAGGGGCAAGTGATTGAATTTAATAATCCTGAGAGGCACCATCAGAGAAACCAAAAGTGTATTTTAACAAGTCATTTTTGTTTGGCTTTTGGAGCTAAGCATTTGGGTTTGCTGAGGATATAAACAGTTCACTGTTTTTAAGGGGCATGGACTGACCTGAAGTGGATAATAGGATGAACTCTGGGGCATTGGGCTTACTGCTGAGCTCAGTTTTGCCATTCTTTAGCAGTTGCGATCTCTGAGTTCACCTCTTCATGCCTCAGGCTCCTAATTTTTAATTGAGATAGTCTTAGTATCTCATGCAGCTGGAAGTTGTGAAGTTCAAAGGAGATAAAATATTTAAATGCTTATCATAGTACTTGGCACAATAAATCTTAGCTGGTATTTTATTATTATTGTAATTATAAATAATACTAACAACAGTAATGATAATAAAATCTCAAAGCCAAGGGACACCATGAAATTATTAATGTGCTTATGAGCACAGTGGATGTCATGTGTAAAGAGTGGACCTTCAGAACCTGCTAATGTTTTTTTCCTGACCTCCAGGATAGATGGAGAAAAGAAAACAAGAGCTTTAGTTTTCTCTGACCCATCCACCAAGTCCTGAAGTCCAGGAGTGCTCATGGGGATCTTGGCTTCTGTGTGGATCCACGTCGCTTGTTCTGGTGCTAATTTCTCTGGTGCTATTTCTTGTTCTGGTGCTAATTTCTTTCTGGTGCTAATTGCTCCCAACTCAGGTCAAGATGGAGCAGAATGCTTTCCTGAGTTTTTATCAGACTAGGGTACAGGTAGGCTCAATACCCTGTGCCCTCCATTTATAATTCATATGAAGTTGTTTATTTCTTGCTTCTCATTTTAGCAGGATAAGCAAGTCAAGGCAGGCCACTTTCTAGTAGATTGTGAGAAGATAGATCTCAGCATTAGCTTGACTTGTGGGTCTGATGTGGAGAGAAGAGAGTCAAAAGGAAACATTCTTGTGGCTTTCTGTATGACTGCAAGGCAGCAGCGCTGTTGTTTGCTAGAGCAGCCGATTAAGAAGAGTGACATTCTGGCCACTGAATGTTAATAGGCCCAAGTGGAAGTGTGGTGACCAACGTTGAGTCATAGCTTGAGAGGAAACCAGTTTTACCCATGTTTTTTTGTACTTTAGTGGAGACCCTTAGTGAGCTCTTCGAAGACAGTGGCTTTCTACAGAGGAGAGCGATAGTAACCGTTGGCCACAGCAAATGGCTCTTCTCACTCTTGTGTCGGAACAAGAACCAATTATGAGAAGCCTGGGTTTGGCTTGCTTTTGGTGTGGTTAATGTTGGTGGGAAGGTTAGTTACAGATCTGTTCATTTATTAATGCATTTGGTCTAAGACAGGCTCTCAGGACCTCCTATTGTTATTGAATGTATTGGTCTACTTTACTCTGTCCAGGCTAACAGAATTCAAGTCACCTTGTTCACCCTGTACCCCCAAGAGAGTCTCACCAAGTTCCCCTTTGTCTGGCTGGGGGGCGGCAGGTGAGGCATCCTTGGATGGTTATTTGAATATGAAGTGTGGTGATCTTGCACCATCCTTGCACAGCGACCTGAGACTTGGGATATTTTGTGATTGCTCTAGGTGCTTTACCAGACAACAGGAACATAGATGGCCTCTGTTTCAGTGCTCTGCTTTCTCCCAGGTTTGTTCTGAGGATGACTAGTAATCTGAACTCTTCAACTTAAGGGAGAGCCCAGTGTCTATGCAAGAATAAATACACAATTTGGACCAACTCTGCTACAGAGGAAATCGAGTTTTATCGGACCTGACATACACAATCTCCTCCATCCCAAAGTAAATAAAACAGTGCTTATGCTGTCCTGTTACCAGAGGGCTGGCCTCATTTTTGGGTATGTGATGTTACTCATCTGCTTTGCAAATATCTCAGGTTGAAATTTTCCATGCCCAGTTACTTTTCTCATGCAGATAAATCTCACCCAGTGTTCTTATACTAATTAATTTACTGAATGAAGCATCACTTAAAATATCTATTGTGACATTCCTGTTAGGAACTTGCTTCAAAAGCAAGTTCGGGGTATAGACTGAGAACTAATTCTTTCCCAGTTCTTCTGGGGAACTCCCCGCCCCAGGAGGCTTACAGGATAGAAACTGATACTTGCCCTTCACAAAGGGGCCTCCTCCAGTGTGGCAGTGCCAGCACACGGGTAAATTGTTATTTCTAGGAATACTTGCACATCTCTTCTATTGCCAGATGGCAAACCAACTTCTCCAGGAGAAACACTGGAAAACAATACCACTCTGTACTGCTTCCGTGTTTTCTATTGTGAGAAGGCTACTACATAAGCCAGCCTCCAGGGATTTTCAAGCTGCTTGCTGTATACCAAGTGGCAGCAGATTGATCATTCTTTACATGAATCAAATATTCATTTTCAGCAGCTAAAGTCCCTAACACCCGCAAGACCCAACTCATGTTCTGCTTTCCCATTAGGAGACAGTTGCAGACCACTCTACACCTCAGAAGAAAAACCTATGTAAATGTCAGGTTGCACACTTTAAAAAATAAAACTTAAAGTAAGAGAAACAGGTGGGCTTTCTCATTCTGTTATCTAAATCAAGTCAGCACAGACAGGAAGGCTAATAGCGAAGATATTGTCTCTAAGCACCTAACTCATCCTTCTACTTCTATAATTTGCTTTGGGATGCTGGATCTCCTCAAAACACATTTATTTCTCATTGCTAGCTCTTGATTAGGTTCTACCTACTCAGGAGGAGGAAATGGTAACCCACTTCAGTATTCTTGCCTGGAGAAATCTCATGGACAGAAGAGCCTGGCAGGCTACAGTCCCTGGGGTTGCAAAGAGTCAGACACCAATGAGCACCCACATAGGGAATGCTAGAGGGAAGCTGCAGGCCTGGAGGAGGAGAAAGTTTCTTTTTCTTCCTGTCACCTCTGAGGCCAGTTTTGCTGGTTGTTCCTTTCTGTATCTCCCAGCAACACTTCTTCAGCTGGTTGGTTCCAGTCACAAAACTTCATACCAGTTGGCAATGTTTCCCAAACTTGCAGAACCAGTCTCACAGTAGCCCCTCAGAGACACTGTCTCAGCTGGCAGCATCTCAGCAGGTTGACTTAGTCAACCCCAGAGGCCCTTCCACTGCCCTTAGATATACCATCATCTGCCAGCTGCCCCTCCCTGTGGAAGGCACCTCCACAGGGCCCACCCTCTAAGGCCTGAGGTCCAGCACCCTTAAAGCTGTGCTCCTGCCTCAGACGTCTGAGTGAAGGATCCACTGGGGCTTTCCTCTAAGCATTTGGTTTAAAAATGTTTCCATCTCTTCCTCTTCTTCTCCAATCCTACAGGTGATAACTGTATCCTATTTCCATGACAACTTGGTGTTTCCTTTGTGCATCTTAACTCAGTACCTAGTAAATAATTCCTTGTATTCTTTACATTAAATTCTCTCTGTTGGTATAGTTTGTCTCTTGGCTGGTCCTGAGTGAGTGAGTGAGTGAACTCGCTCAGTCGTGTCCAACTCTTTGCGACCCCATGGACTGTAGCCTACCAGGCTCCTCCATCCATGGGGGTTTCCAGGCGAGAATACTGAGTGGGTTGCCATTTCCTTCTCCAGGAGATCTTCCTAACCCAGGGATTGAACCCAAGTCTCCCCCATTGTAGGCAGAAGCTTTACTGTCTGAGCCCCCAGGGACGTTGCTGGTCATAGACTGCGATAAATTAGGGGTTCTTTTCTCTACCTCACATTTCTTTCACTTGAACATTAACTAGATCTTACAAGGCCTGCCTGGAGCTGACCTAAGAATGGTGCTCTTTGAGGGGAATATCTTTTTATTCTTTACTACCTGGGCCTAAAAGACACTGTTCAGTATGAGTTCTTATCCTGTGCTCCAGAAATATGTGAGAGGTCTGCTTACTAGAGTTAGCCTTTGATAAGATCGAATGAGGAAAGACTTTTCATTTTTAATTGATAGGGACTTACAGATGTTCCATTTTCTCATTCTTGGTCTCTATGGAAAGCTAAAGGATCAGAAGTGTTCTTTTCACGCCACGCATCAAATGCTATAGAAATAAGAGATCCCAAAGACTTATAGCATTAGGCAAGGGGAAAAGATCGATGGGTTTAAGTGACATAATTGAAGTTTTCATTGTTAGAAACCTCTTTTATAAGCTGGTACACCTAAAGGCTTGGCAAATATCCATACCTGTTAGCCATCTGCATCACCACTGACTATGTGTATATCTTGAAGGATTTAGTGAATCATAGACATATGATCACTGCATGGAAAAAAATGTGTTGTGCCCAGCACACTCTTTTCCATAAAGAAAGCATCACTGGGAAATACAACATGTGGAAACAGGCCACAAAAATGCAGCAAATTAGTCTTTATTATCCACCCATCCATGCAGGAAAAATTTAAAAGGTAATAAAATCCTAGCTTCTTAAAATTGGCACTTTAGCCTCACTGTTTTTAGAGTAAAATACATAGTGCTGGATAACCACTGTGCATCTAAGTATTTAGTCTAGTTTTTAATTACCTTTCAATTTAAGAGGCATTTCAAATCATGCCATCACCTGTTCCTCAGTTTTCCACTGCAGGTTACCATCCCAAACTACCTCATTAAAATAAATGAAAACAAATAGGATTATCCAAGTAAATTGTCACTAATGCTATTATAAAGTAAGAATGGTTTGGCACCATTCAATAAAGCTGCAATTCTGAGCTGTAAATGTAACACATGGAAATTCGGATGACATCTCAACTCATTAGTTAGTCTGTTCCATATTTGTGCTTGCACTTGGAATAAATGATAATGTCATTCTGTACCTGCATAGTATCATAAGGGTCATTGTTTTCCCTAATGAACAATGATGCAATTCTATGGTTCCATGATCCTTGTCAAGTATCCTGTTTATTATAATTTCTGAGCACAGTGGATAATCCTTAACTTAAATATATGTATGCCCACATCAAAAAATCAAACTTGTATACCTTTCAAAATAGTGTTCATAAGCTTCTTTCTAAATTTTCCAGTGTTTACTGCAAGGGAGTGGAGCTGTGTTTTTAAAAAAATGTCTAGCGCAATATGTGCAACCTTTTCTAGAATTTTAAACCATAGGCATTTGTTTTAGGTTCAGTGTATCTTTTATAGATATAGTCTATTGAAAGAGACTGAAAGAGAGAAGATGTGGACCAAAAGTGGAGATGAACTATCAGAAGCAGAGATGATGAACTACCAGAAACAAAACACAGGAAGTTCTCAGCCTGACTCAGGGGCACTCCAAATTCAACACCCGTGAGGTGATACTGTGTGAAGTCATCTTTAGAATACAGTTTAAAAATCTGGTATATAATCAGCATGCTGCAGCCACTGTGTACTATGGCCTGGTGAACAACTGCATCTCCCCCACCCCAAGTTTCCATCCGGCCATTCTTCAGCCAGATGTACAGGAAACTGAGAATCAAAGCAACTAATGTGGTCATATGTAAATAGCACATCTGACACTAGGGGAGCATAGGCTTTTTAAGCACAGGACTCACCACCAGGGTGAGAGAGACTCTCAGGAGTGAGCAGAAACATGATGATTTCTGAGAACTCGGAACATATGCTGAAGCCACAGTACTGAAAAGTTTGTTGTCAGTGTAGAAAACTACAGGGTCTACATTTTGTAAGTTTTTCCTTCAGCAATTTCTTTCCTTTAAATGATCAAGATGGTGTTTCTGCCTTTCTAGCACTGGGAGATTTAGCATTTTCCTCTCCACTGATTGTGCCTCCAATAGCTGTGTCTTAAAGGAGATTTCCATTATTGTCACTTGGAACATTACGTAGAATGAAGCCAATAACAAAATGAAGGAACTCAGATGGAAGTAGGATAGCACAGGGTAATAAATATTCTTTTAGCTGCCCTTTAGAGCTATGTGATATTAGGCAAATTACCATCTTCGAGGCTTAATGTTTCCATCTTAAAAATGAGTATAAGACACCTATCACAGAGTTCCTGGGATGATTGACATGAGACAATCTTTAGAATGCATGAAACCCAGTGTAGGCATATTCTGGGTGCTCAGGAAATGTTAATTCCCCACTTGCTCCGTTCCCTTCTTCATTATGTGTCCAGGAATCTTACCAGCTTTTAAATGTCTTGGTCTGAAAACGATAGAATCACATAGCACATTTAGAAAATTCAGTGTATTACTAATTTTTGGCCAGGTCAACTCAAGTCATGATGAAATGGTTTGGTTCTGGAAAATGCTAGCTTTCTAGTCTTTTGGGGAAGGCTACAAAGATACCAGCAATATGTGAACCTTGAACTTCATTTGTTCAAGCTGGTTTTAGAAAAGCCAGAGGAACCAGAGATCAAATTGCCAACATCCACTGGATCATTGATAAAGCAAGACAGTTCCAGAAAAACATCTATTTCTGCTTTATTGACTATGCCAAAGCCTTTGACTGTGTGGATCACAATAAACTGTGGAACACTCTGAAAGAGATGGGAATACCAGAGTGCCTGACCTGCCTCTTGAGAAACCTATATGCAGGTCAGGAAGCAACAGTTAGAACTGGACATGGAACAACAGACTGTTTCCAAATAGGAAAAGGAGTACGTCAAGGCTGTATATTGTCACCCTGCTTATTTAACTTCTATGCAGAGTACATCATGAGAAACGCTGGGCTGGAAGAAGCACAAGCTGGAATCAAGATTGCTGGGAGAAATATCAATAACCTCACATATGCAGATGACATCACTCAAGTGAAGAGGAACTAAAAAGCCTCTTGATGAAAGTGAAAGAGGAGAGTGAAAAAGTTGGCTCAAAGCTCAACATTCAGAAAACAAAGATCATGGCATTTGTTCAAGCTGGTTTTAGAAAAGCCAGAGGAACCAGAGATCAAATTGCCAACATCCACTGGATCATTGATAAAGCAAGACAGTTCCAGAAAAACATCTATTTCTGCTTTATTGACTATGCCAAAGCCTTTGACTGTGTGGATCACAATAAACTGTGGAACACTCTGAAAGAGATGGGAATACCAGAGTGCCTGACCTGCCTCTTGAGAAACCTATATGCAGGTCAGGAAGCAACAGTTAGAACTGGACATGGAACAACAGACTGTTTCCAAATAGGAAAAGGAGTACGTCAAGGCTGTATATTGTCACCCTGCTTATTTAACTTCTATGCAGAGTACATCATGAGAAACGCTGGGCTGGAAGAAGCACAAGCTGGAATCAAGATTGCTGGGAGAAATATCAATAACCTCACATATGCAGATGACATCACTCAAGTGAAGAGGAACTAAAAAGCCTCTTGATGAAAGTGAAAGAGGAGAGTGAAAAAGTTGGCTCAAAGCTCAACATTCAGAAAACAAAGATCATGGCATTTGTCCTATCACTTTATGGCAAATAGATGGGGAAACAGTGGAAGTGGTGGCTGACTTTATTTTTTGGGGCTCCAAAATCACTGCAGATGGTGATTGTAGCCATGAAATTAAAAAATGTTTACGCCTTGGAAGGAAAGTTATGACCAACCTAGATAGCATATTAAAAAGCAGAGACATTACTTTGCCAACAAAGTCCATCTAGGCAAGGCTATGGTTTTTCCAGTAGTCATGTATGGATGTGAGAGTTGGACTGTAAAGAAAGCTGAGCAGCAAAGAATGGATGCTTTTGAACTGTGGTGTTGGAGAAGACTCTTGAGAGTCCCTTGGACTGCAAGGAGATCCAACCAGTCCATTCTAAAGGAGATCAGCCCTGGGTGTTCATTGGAAGGATTGATGTTGAAGCTGAAACTCCAATACTTTGGCCACCTCATGCAAAGAGCTGACTCATTTGTGAAGATCGTGATTCTGAGAAAGATTGAGGGCAGGAGGAGAAACAACAGAGGATGAGATGGTTGGAAGACATCACCGACTCAATGGACATGGGTTTGGGTGGACTCCGAAGTTTGTGATGGACAGGGAGGCCTGGTGTGCCCTGGTTCATGGGGTCACAAAGAGTCAGACATGACTGAGCGACTGAACTGAACTGAACTGAACAAAGATATCAAGAGTTCATCTTCCTACCTAGGAAATGCACTCCAATTGCTGCTACCTCTGTGTCAGAACCCAAAACTGAAAGAACTTAAAAGATAGTAGAGTATGGAGGGAAAGAAAAGAATGATGTAATTCTGGAATAAATACTTCCACATTCTCTGGGCCAAAACAGAAAGTACAGACTTATCCAATTAGGTCTAGACCACTAGGGGCAACTTTGGAAATTATAAGTGCTACCAAGGATGTTAGAATTAATATGAAGTCCTTGTAATATATTTGAGCATGAATTTGATGACTGTATATCCTGCATTTCCCAGGAAGGTCTAGAATTATATGTTCTCCCATGATAATTAGTAATAAGGCCTCTTTTGTTTTCCAAGGTGTCACAGTTTGAATGATATATTACATGCTTTTTATTGTCATAGGATACTCAGAAGGCTCTCAGCCTCCAAATGTAGGTCACCAATCAAAAGAATCTATCCTGTTGCTACAGCTGCTAAGTCTGTCCTTGGGATTCTCCAGGCAAAAATACTGGAGTGGGCTGCCATTTCCTTCTCCAATGCATGAAAGTGAAAAGTGAAAGTGAAGTCACTCAGTCATGCCCAACTCTTAGCAACCCCATGGACTGCAGCCTACTAGGTTCCTCAGTCCATGGGATTTTCCAGGCAAGAGTACTGGAGTGGGGTGCCATTGGTCCCATTTTTCTGCCATTGTTTTTGGTGCTCCTGATCTCACTTCTAATGAACACATTTTTATTATCTTTGAACATCACCTGAGTGTATAGTAAAGAATTATTGTGGGTAGTTATATCCATGTATGGTTTTAATTTTCTGATTATTCACTTCTTTTGGAAACATTGTTTACATAATATTCATTTTCTCAAACTGTAATTTTTTTCATTTACTTCTGAGTTCTCCACCTAACTGATTTATCTTTTTGTTCCTGAGCACTTACACACATTTAATTACCACAGCCTTATATTATGTCTCAATATCTGATGGGACTTGTTTCGCCCTCATCCAAATTGATTCTTGTTTGTTAAAAATGGCTTAACCATGCTTGCAGAATTATGTCAAATGGCGGACTTTTATTTACACTTTACAAAGTAGGAATATCAAAAGCCTATAAAACTTCCTTCTACCAGTCTAACCTGTTCCATCTGAGGATCTCAGGTTTAACAGTACACCTGGATTTGATTTTTCATATGTTTATACATGTTATGGATGGATGGTGAGATGTGCTTGTCTTTGGTGACAAGTGTTATGAAATAAATTTCCTCCTAATTCAGAGCAGACTATTAACATGATGGTACAATCAAGACATTCATGGAAACTTAATGACAAAAACATTCCAAGAACTGCAGAAGGGCACTTCCCTCATCATTTCGTGTCACACCCATTAAAATGAAAATTCCTTTTGGCACAGCTTGGGAGAATCAAGGTAGAAGGATTAGTTGGGTTGTGCCAGCCTATAAAGAGCCTTTACCCCTTTAAATTAGTACAAACTGAGCTATTAAATACATAGGAAAATTAATGGCATTTATAGCCATTGTTATGGCCATGATGTTAATACCAAAATACCGTCAATAGGGAAGAGTGTTTATGTTTAACAAGTTCACATTGGTTGCTTTCCAACACCTTTGAAATGTTTTGAAAATTGGGAGAAACTTAAAATTGCTAAAATATCAAGGATAAGCTGAAAAAGAGACTGTTGGCACACTGAGTTGTACCCAGAATCAGACCTCCTCCTAAACCCATAGGAGTTTTCATGTCAAACTTCCCAAGTCGAATTTATTGGGTATGATGGTGCTCTTTAAGAAGAGATCTACATATCTGTGGATTTCCCTATGAAATCTGCAGATCTCAATATAAATAAATGGGCTTGGATGGACTACAGATGTACACTAAGGAGTCTGCAGATGCAGGTTGAATGTGCATATGATATTAATCAAAACACATGTGTAACTAAGTCCTTCTTCTGTCACCATGGGTATAATACAGGCTAGGACATAGATTTTTGTAGGAAGGAGATAGGTGTTTCCATTTGGGTTATCTACCCAACTTATAACACATTCATTATTTAAACTGGTTGCTCCAGATCTCCATGTTTCCAGCAAAGCAGGAATCTTACCACTCTACTCACTGACTGTGAACCTCTATCTCATGAAAAGGAATCTTGAAAGTGGAGTACGTTAAGAAATTTCTCCTGTACTCCTTGACCTCATCTCCAGAAGGAAGAATAAGATACTGTATGGCAGCCTAGACTGTCTATTCAGCAAGTCAATTAATACACAAGCCTTCATTTTTATATCTTTTCTTCCCACCCTGTGCCCATATGTCGTATCCTAAGGGCTTTCCAGGATAGGCCTGTGCACAAAGGCACAGAACTCTCAGTGGTTTTTCCTCCAGTATCTCCTTTGCCAAGTGAGGGCTGGAAGCCCCAGGCTAGCTTTCATGGTCTCTCTTTTCATATGTGCACATTTAAAAATTCAATGGTGCACATTAATGGGGCACCATTGGTGCACATTCAGTGGTACACATTTGAATGCACATTTGCATTCAGTGGTGCAAATTTAAAAATTTATGGTGCACATTTAAAAATTCAACCCCAAAATACAGAGCACTGACTATGTGCCGATCTCAACTCTATATTCTTGGGACACATCATTGAACAACACAAAAAGCTTTGCCCTTGTGGGCCTGACCTTCTAGCTGCTGCCCCAGGATCCCTGCCTATCCGTGGCAAACAGGTTAAGGAAGCTGAAGTCTGAGTTAGGATTCTGTCAAAGGCAGGTAGCCATTCACTTTTTCAGGCAATCTTCCCAATCCAGGGATCAAACCTGGGTCTCTTGCATTGCAGATGGATTCTTTACTGTCTGAACCACTAGGGATTTAAGGGAGATAATATTTAATCCTCTCAGGCTCTTAACTTTCACATTAATGTGGTGATATATTTGTGGAGAGGATGGTTGTTAGCCTGAAAACACCTTTATTTCACCTTTCCTGTCAAAGAACAGTTTTATTAGCTATTCAATTCTAGGTTGGCAGTTATTTTTCTTGGCAGTTTTTTCTTTATCAATCAACATTTCACATTAATTTATTAACAGAGATACAATTTCCATTTGATATTTATATTTTCCCAATTCCTAAAAAAGATCTTTATATAGTTGGTTTATTGGGATTAGGTTCTAAACAAGTTCCACAGGTTGCATTTCATCATTAACTTTCATAAACTCCTTTTATTTTATTTTTAAAAATTTTTAAAAATATAAATTTATTTATTTTAATTGGAGGTTAATTACTTTACAATATTATATTGGTTTTGCCATACATCAACATGAATCTGCCACAGGTATACACGTGTTCCCCATCCTGAACCCCCCTCCCTCCTCCCTCCCTGTACCATCCCTCTGGGTCGTCTCAGGGCACCAGCCCCAAGCATCCAGTATCATGCATCAAACCTGAACTGGCGATTTGTTTCATATATGATATTATACATGTTTCAGTGCCATTCTCCCAAATCATCCCTTTTAAACTTTACCATTATTCTTTTTCTTACTGCCATTTTTTTTTTCTTCTGTTAAAGAAAACAGATCCTTCATCATGTAAAATACCCACATGATTCTGAATTAGGTAGATTGCTTCCTGGTAAAGTCTTGTAGCTTATTTCTCTAAGTCCTGTATTTCCTATAAACTGGCAATTAGATCTTGAGGCTTGAATTGTTCAAAGTTTGTGTGTGTGTGTGTGTGTGTGAGGGGCTGGGGGTAAAAAGCAAGGGTGGGTGACAAAGAATATTTCTTGGGTAGATGATGTATGCTATTGCCTCATATCAAGAAGGACAGAACAAGACTAACAGTACGAAGAGTTCCACGATTTTGACCGGTCTCGGGACCTAAATCCATTACGGTTGGGTTAGACAGACAATATTTTAAGACCGTTCGACCTCTCCGTATAAAGAATTTCACAAAAAGACAGTTATATATTTATTCTTCAGTAAGAAAGTTCTTATGTTTGTAAGTGATTCTTCTTTTATTTTTAATAGGAGTGAAAGTGGAAGGTTTAATATTTGTGAGGAGTGGCAGGGGGGTATTTATGTCTTTACAATCTATACATCAAAACATGGGTCCCAAAAAAAGTCAATTGTACTTGACTCTTCACAAAACCACGTAACTGTGATACGTTGTTTATCCTTTGTTTCTCGAAAGAACCGTCACTAGTACTCCAAAGAGACCAAAGGACTATCTTATGGTTAGGGAGTACATGAGGTGTCTGGAGGTTTCATTGTATTTTATGTACGGAAGTTCTGAGAACAACAGTACCGATCTCAAATGACTGTTGTAGATCTATGGTCCAACCCTTTGTGAGACATATAAGACGATGAGGTCTTCTAAATAGGAATTTAGTAAGCGAAATTAGAGGGTTTCAAAGACTGTCGGGTGTCTTCAATCACCAGTCTATGATTTATACGTCAATTTTTGTACTCAACTATAATACGACTTAGATCTCAGTCACAGTAACCGTCTATTGAATACGTAAGTTTATAATATTTTAGTTTATTGGTGTATGTCCTTCGGATATACAAGACTATGGGTCTTCCAGTGACAAACCGATCAACTTTTAGGTATATTTATAACATCTTCTAACCGATACGTATTTCGTCCACAGTATCTTGTAAATAACACTTTCATAAGGTCCAGACTTAATCGGACAAGACGCTACCATATCTTGATCTCCGAATGTACCCGACATAAGCAGAAGTCTACCCAGAGTGTCTCAGATATTCTTCTTAATTGATGTTGAAATAATGCAGCTTAGAAACCAGCAATTCTATAAAACAATCAAATAGATTAAATCTGGCTTTTGAAAGTTTCTTTGGGTGGCCAAGTGCCAAAGACCAGTGCTTCAAAGGTGAGCTCTTTGTGTTCTGGATTCTGAGATTTATTTTGAAAAGATGGTAGAAACATGGGGTCCACGTCTTTTGCTGTTTTTAGACCCACAGAGTGGCATGATGACTCTGGGTAGTAAGAAGTCCAATGTCAGAGACAGCTTTTGTACCTGTGCCCATCCTGAGCCAGCTGCTGACTTCCAATGCAGCAGAACTCTTTCAAGCAAGGACAGGGAAGATATAGGACACTGGAGAACATGAGTTGTGCTTCTCAGGTTTCCTGATAGAATGTGTTAACCCTCCTGTTCACATCACAGGCCTCCAAAGTGCTATCATATACACACTGCCATTGCTGGAGTTTCCTGGGGAGGTTTATGCAGCTTAAGTTGAGAGGCATTCTGTATACTCTGCTACTCTTGAAGATTTTGAGTTCTATCCTAGAATCAAGTCCCTCCCCCTCCACTGCCACAAGACTCCATATTTGAAATACTTTGGTGGATGCTCTATTTTTTTGTATCCTTTTTTTTAAAAACTGAAGTGTAGTTGATTTACAATATACAGTCTCCAGTATGTATTGAGTTGGTGCAAAAGTAATTGTGGTTTCAGATAGTGAATTTTAAATCATTATAACTAGGCTCAAACACATCTTTATTAATCAAAATAGGAACCATTGCAATCAACACATTTTTGCCAACAAATAATTCATTTATTCCTATAGCATAAAAACCCATGCTTTAGGATTCAACAAACTTGGAAAGCATTTTCTGCCTCCTGCTGGTTGTAGAAGCATTTTCCCTGTAAAAAGTTGTTGAGATGCTTGAAGAAGAGGTGGTCAGTTGATGAGAGGTCAGATAAATATGGTAGCTGAGGCAAAACTCCATAGCTCATTTCTTTCCACTTTTGAAGTGTTGGTTGTACAATGTGCAGTTGGGAGTGGTTGTGCAGAAGAACTGGGCCCTTTCAGTTGGCCAATTCCAGCTGCAGGCATTGCAATTTTTAGTGCATCTCATCGATTTGCTGAGCATACTTCTCAGATGTAATGGTTTCACTGGGATTCAGGAAGCTGTAGTGGATCTGACTGGCAGCAGGTCACCAAACAGTGACCATGACCTATTTTTGGTACAAGTTGAGCTTTGGGAAGTGCTGTGGAGCTTCTTCTGGATCCAATCACAGAGCTGATCATCACTGGTAGTCATTTAAAATCTGCTTTTCATCACACATGACAATCCAATTGAGAAATGCTTCATTGTTGTTGCCTAGAATAAAAGAAGATGACACTTCCAAAGACCCCCCCCCCGCCCC
>SJYC01143957.1:0-13327 GCA_006408675.1 Madoqua kirkii
CCCCCCCCCCCCCCCCCCCCGCCCACAGAGGGGCTTTCCAGGTGGCGCTAGTGATAAAGAACCTGCCTGCCAATAGAGGAGACTTAAGAGACACTGGTTTAATCCCCTGGGTTAGGAAGATCCCCTGGAGGAGGGTATGGCAACCCACTTCAGTATTTGTGTCTGAAGAATCCCATGGACCGAGGAGCCTAGAGGGCTACAATCCATAGGGTCTCAAAGAGTTGGACACAGCTAAGCTACTTAGCATGCACACGTAGAGCCCATGAGGCACCCACTTAGAAGCTTTTTCACCTTTCCAGTTTGCGTCAAATGCCAAAGGATTGTAGAATGGAGGACACTGAGTTCTTTGGCAGCTTCTTGTGTAGTTGAAAGAGATCAATGATTGCTCTCAATTGGTCATTGTCAGCTTTCAGTGGGTGGTCATTATGCTTCTCATCTTCAAGGCCTCGTCTCCTTTGCAAAACTTCTTGAACCACTGCTGTGCTGTTTGTTTATCAGCAGCTCTTGGGCCAAATGCATTGTTGGTGTTGTGAGTTGTCTCTGCTGCTTTTTGACCTATTTTGAACTCAAATAAGAAATTGCTCAAATTTACTCTTTGTGTAGCATTAGTTCACTTCATGGCAAATAGATGGGGGAAACAATGGAAACAGTGGAAGACTTTATTTTCTTGGGCTTCAGAATCATTGCAGATGGTGACTGCAGCCATGAAATTGAGAGACACTTGCTCTTTGGAAGAAAAGCTATGACAAATCTAGACGGGGTATTAAAAAGCAGAGACATTACTTTGCCAACAAAGGTCCATATAGCCAAAGCTATGGGTTTTCCACTAGTCATGTATGGATGTGAGAGCTGGACCATGAAGAAGGTTGAGTCCCAAAGAACTGAATGCTTTCAGACTGTGATGTTGGAGAAGACTCTTGAAAGTTCCTTGGACTGCAAGGAGATCAGATCAATCAATCTGAAGGGAAATCAATTCTGAATGTTCTTTGGAAGGACTGATGCTGAAGCTGAAGCTCTAATACTTTGGCCACCTTATGCGAAGAGCCAACTCATTGGAAAAGACCTTGATGCTGGGAAAGAGAGAAGGCAAGAGGAGATGAGGACAACAGAAGATGAGATGGTTGGATGACATCACCAACTCAATGGACATAAGTTTGAGCAAGCTCTGGGAGATGGTGAAGGATAGGGAAATTTGGCATGCTGCAGTCCTTGGGGTCGCAAAGAGTCAAGACACTCTTGAGGGACTGAACAACAACAATTTCCATAGTCTAAAATAAATGTAAAATAAACAGCAAGTAATAAGTCATTAGCAAAAAATAAAGCAAGAAATGCACATTAAAATGACATATAACATATTTAAGAATATATTCTAATATCAAATGGAAAACTTCAACAACACAAAAACCACAATTACATTTGCACTAACCTAGTAACGTAGTGATACAAATTGTTATAGATTATACTCTAAGTCATTGTAAACTATTTGCTGTATTCCCTTGTTATACAATCTATCCTCGTACCTTATTAATTTTATACATATTGGTTTGTACTGTTTGATCTCCTTAACTACTTTCATTGAGCTTCTCTTTAAAGTTATGCTTATGGTTTTGACATTGTAAAAATGTAAGAGAGTGGAAGATGTGCATATCATGTGCACATTGCTTGTGACTTTTTTTATTTTGGTAAAATGTTGCCAAGGATCCTATCCACAGGACACTCCATGTACAGCTACACACAAAAAATTGTCTTTGGAGTTGAGATCCAGGATAAACAAAAAGACGTTTCTTATGAAACTGGTAGACTTTCTCCTTCCTAGTAAGTAGAGTATGTTAGCCTAAGCAGCCTTAACAAAGATACCCCAAACCAGTGGCTTTTAAGCAGATTGGATGCTTGCTATTTTTCTGTGTGAAAGTCCAGACATAGATGATTTAGAGCTGGTGGGAGTCTCTGCCGTTGCTGACACACAGCTTCTGTGTTTGGGTTCACAGTGATTGTCCCAAAGAACAAAGTGCAAGGGAACCGGCAGTGGTTTACAATATTTCTGCTCACTAATTTCTCTCACTGGTCAGAAATTAGTCTCATAACCATGCCTGTTTTTGAGGGAGGATAAGAAAAGCTGGACTATCAAAGAAGAAAGAGGCATACGTATGATGGACAAACTCAGTATGTGCCTAAATTGGCTCCTCTGGCTATCTAAATATCCACGCACACCCTTCCTTTCCCAAACATAACATTCTCCCTCAGGCTTCAAGTTCAGAATCTCTGCATAATGTAGCATCCTCTCTGTCAAGTCTAGCTCTTACTCTGTAATCTGGTGACCTAGAAACTACAAGAAAAGTTATCTTTAACCCCACCTCCCCCCGCCAAATACCACAATAAACAAAGCTTTATGACCATTTTATTGTGGATAACCACAATAACAACTCCCATTCAGAAAAGTGAAAAATGATGAACACACAGCAGCTACTCATCCATCGCAACTGTCGCACACCACCAGATGGAGATCACAGATTCTGTGACCTGGCAGTGCAGGGCCCTCTGGCTAGACTGGGATGCTGGGAGCAACTTTTTTGGTCCTATGTGAGTTTTCTTGCCTTTATCCTTCACAGCCACTTATAAAGTGGGCATAGCCTGGTGTCTGCTGGTGAGGGTTTAGGAGACTGAGAATTACTTTAAGCTTCAGATGGCCACAATCTGTTTCAGGTCAGGCTTGAGATGGCCACCATCTTTTTCAGGACAGGCTTGTTCAATACAATTCCCTTAAAACTTAACAGACTCATGGTCTACTTGCTTCTTGTCAGTTCCAGATACCAATAACTACTGCCAAAGATCTTGTCTGTCCATAAATCTTAAGCCAGAAGATTCTATTCTTTCATTTTCTGGTCTCCATACTCAATATACCTCTCTCTCATATTGCTGGAGACTCCCTAGGACCATCTGAAACAATAGCTTTGAGTGAGATGCCAACATCCTAAGTCTTTACCATGGGAGAGACCCCATTGTCTAGTAGGGAACACTCAGTATCAGGCTCTGAGGAAGGCTTGGCATTAAAATCTCATCTCTCAGGGTATTTGATGTATTATTTTTTGAACCTTTGACTCACCAGACTTTCATTCAATTTAGACTGCAGCCTGCAGGCAATAGAGAACTTCCCAAAAAAGAAATCTCTTGTAAGAAGACTAGCAACACCTGAATTAACCTATCTTTAAGCCTTTACTAAGACTGCCAATAATTAATCATCTACTACTAGTGGTAGTTTTCCCAAATGTTTACCATGGT
The DNA here is from genome assembly GCA_006408675.1 of Madoqua kirkii. Classification (NCBI taxonomy): domain Eukaryota; kingdom Metazoa; phylum Chordata; class Mammalia; order Artiodactyla; family Bovidae; genus Madoqua; species Madoqua kirkii. The sequence goes on from SJYC01143957.1 coordinate 3,280, forward strand.
ATGACAAAAGTCAAGAGCTGATAGATTTCAAGGGATTAGATCTGGTGGACAGGGTGCCTGAAGAACTGTGGATGGAGGTCTGTAACATTGTACAGGAAGCAGTGACCAAATGTTCCCCAAGAAAAAGAAATGTTAGATGGCATTGTGGTTGTCTGAGGACCTGTTACAAATAGCTGAGAAAAGAAGAGAAGCAAAAGGCAAAAGGGAAAGATATACCCAACTGACTGCAGCATTCCAGAGAAGAGCAAGGGGAGATAAGAAGGCTTTAAGTGAACAATGTGAAGAACAAGATGAAAACAATAGAATGGGAAAGACTAGAGATCTCTTCAAGAAAATTGGAGAAATCAAGGACATATTTCATGCAAGGATGGACATGATAAAGAACAGCAATGGTAAGGACCTAACAGAAGTATAAGAGATTAAGAAGAGGTAGCAAGAAAACACAGAAGAACTATACAAAAAATGTGTTAATGACCTGGATAACCACGATGGCGTGGCCACTCACCTAGAGCCAGACATCCTGGAGTGTGAAGTCAAGTGGGCCTTAGGAAGTGTTACTATGAACAAAACTAGTGGAGGAGATGGAATTCCAGCTGAGATATTTCAAATCCTAAAAGACAATGCTGTTGAAGTGCTGCACTCAATATGTCAGCAAATTTGGAAAACTCAGCAGTGGCCACAAGACTGGAAAAGGTCAATCCTGAAGGAGAGAAATGCCAAAGAATTTTTAAACTACCATGCAATTGCACTCATTTAACATGCTAGCAAGGTTATGCTCAAATCCTTCAAGCTAGGTTTCAGCAGTACCTGACCCGAGAACTTCCAGATGTACAAGTTGGATTTAGAAAAAGCAGAGGAACCAGAAGTCAAATTGCCAACATTCACTGAATCATAGAGAAAGCAAAGGAATTCTAGAAAAATATCTATTTCTGCTTCATTGACTAGGCTAAAGCCTTTGATTGCGTGGGTCTCAACAAACTGTGAAAAGTTGTTAAAGATAGGAATACCAGACCACCTTACCTGTCTCCTGAGAAACCCGTATCAGGTTAAGAAGCAATGTTATAACCAAACATGGAACAGTGGACTGGTTCAAAACTGGTAAAGGAGTACATCGAGGCTGTATATTGTCACCCTGCTTATTTAACTTATTTGCAGAGTGCATCATGCAAAGTGCCTGGTGAGATGAATCACAAGCTTGAATCAAGATTGCCAGGAGAAATATCAACAATCTCAGATATGCAGATGATACCACTCTAGTGGCAGAAAGTGAAGGGAAACTAAAGGGCCTCTTGATGAGGGTGAAAAAAGAGAATGAAAAAGCTGGCTTAAAACTCAACCTTCAAAAAGCTAAGACTGTGGCATCTGGTCCCATCACTTCATAGATGGGGCAAATAGATGGGGAAAAAATTAGAAACAGTGACAGACTTTTTCATGGGCTCCAAAATCACTGGAGATGGTGATTGCAGTCATGAAATTGAAAGACACTTGTTTCTTGGGAGGAAAGCTGTAAGAAACCCACGCGGAGTATTCAAAAGCAGAGAAATCACTTTGCCAACAAAGGTCCATATAGTCAAAGCCGTGTTTTTCCCAGTAGTCATGTATGAATGTCAAAGTTGGACCATAAAGAAGGATGAGCACCAAAGAATTGATCCTTTTGAACTGTGGTGCTAAAGAAGACTGTTGAGAGTCTGTTGGACTGCAAGGAGATAAAACCAATCAATCCTAAAGGAAATTCACCCTGAATATTCATTGGAAAGTCTGATGCTGATGCTGAAGCTCCAATACTTTGGCCACCTGATGCAAAGAGCCAACTCATTGGAAAAGACCCTGGTGCTGGGAAAGAGAGAAGGCAGGAGGAGGGAGGAGAAGGGGACAACAGAGGATGAGATGGTTAGATCGCATCACCACTCAATGGACATGAGTTTGAGCAAACTGGGAGATAGTGAAGGACAGGAAAGCCTGGCATGCTGCAGTCCATGGTGTCACAAAGAGTCAGACACAACTTAGTGACTGAACCACAACAGATTTCAAATTCTTTTTCCTCAGTATCTGTTGCTTGACCATTAAGGTATTAGCATCTGTCTTAGGGTTTCTATGTTTACTGCAGGACTCTACATCTAGATACCAATTTGTATATTAGTAGGGTACAGTCTGATCTGGTGAAACAAAAAATCCAAAGTTGCTTTATTTTCTCCAAAGTGATAGCCCAAAGGTCAGCAGTCCAGGGCTAGTACAGACATTCTGCCATCCTAAATGCACAGTCCCTCTGGGTTTCAAACAACTGCCTCAGCTCCTGCTACCACATCTGCATCCCATCGTGTCTGTTATGCTAAAGACTATGACTTGTGAGTTGTGTGACCTTCCCTGGCGGCTCAGATGGTAAAGCGGGACATCCAGGTTTGATCCCTGGGTTGGGAAGATCTCCTGGAGAAGGAAATGGCAACCCACTCCAGTACTCTTGCCTGGAGAATCCCACGGATGGAGGAGCCTGGTAGGCTACAGTCCACGGAGTTGCAAAGAGTCAGATGTGACTGAGCGAGTGCTTTGCCTTTGCTTTGCCTTTGTGAGTTGTACCTATCAATTCTACGTGAAGCATCATTTTTAGAAAGGAATAGACACTGGTGAGCAGTTACAATTCTCACTACAGAACTGAGTTGTCTTATTTTTCTTTTTGCCCAGATAATCAATAAGCTCAAAGTCAATCTGTAGCATGTGTGTGTTTATTTGTGTGTGTGTGTGTGTGTGTGTGTGTGTGTGTGTGTGTGTGTGTATAGAGGGCTCATATCTCAGCTACAGATTCATGCCATACTAAACTGTGAATAATCTTGGGAGGAGTAATTATTTAAAAAATTACCAGACATCACAGCTATAGTGAGACCTAGCTCAATGGATGGGCTTCACTGTAATAGCTGCTAAGAAGGGGTAGATATGAGGGAATGTGACAGAAGACCAGTGAGCCTTCATTCTAGGGAGGGTGGCATGCTTCAGAGAACAGGTATAAAATGGACACCAAGGGAGGCCATACGGGATCTGGACGACTTGTTGGGGCCTCCTAGGGCAATGGGAGGTGGGGGGAGGTGGCGTAGAGTCTGAACACTGTTAACTTTTATTGTGTACCTACCCATGCCAAGCAACATGTAAGGGCTTTATATGCCTGTGTTACCTCACTTAAAACAAGGGGGCCCTGGAAGTCAAACAGAACAAGACAGTCTCGGGTGCCAGGAAACTGGATACAGCTGCTAACACTGTCTTGCACTAGTTTAGCAAGAGCGTTCACAGAGCTGGTCTCATTTGACCCTCCGGGAGCTCTGCTGTGTAGGTTGGACAAAGGTAAAGGAACAAGGCCCCAAGAAGCCAGGGAATATAGAAGCGACAGACCTGGGACTCCAGCCGTGCCTCCCCGCAGCCTCATCTCACTACACCCTTAGTTTTACATGCCTCCGAATTCTACATCATTTCACCAAGGTTTGGTCTCATATCTAAAAACAAAGTTTACAAAAGTCTTCAAAGTGGGGACATAGAAAGACTTTTAGCTGGATAATGGAATAAAAGGTTTCAGTGTGGAAACATTGCAAATACTTGACTCTAAACGCTAAGAAAGAGCTTTCTCATTGAGGCTGAGGTTATGGACTCCTTCCTGTTGAGGCCAGTCCCTCCCTTGTGCATATTCTTGTCTCCTTGGAGACGTTGTATATGATCCTTCCTTCCCAAAGACTTTTTGCTTCAGCCTCTCAGCCTTCCTAAATCTTGCCTGTTCTACAGGAAGGGAGCATGGCCTGCCAACTTTTACCTCATCCTCTCCTCTCTAGAGTCCTCAAGATGCCCAACAATAGGCATGGTTCACTCCTCACATCTAGTCACACTTTCCTCTGAAAATGGGACTTTGCTTCTGTTACCTTTTCTGGTAAAGTCATTGGTGATTTCCCGACAGCAAATTCAGTGGGCTTGTCTCCATCCCTTCCTTCCTGGGCTTCCTGAGGCATTTGATACAAATGGCCTCTACCTCCCTTCTCCTTTTCTGCCCCTACATCTTGAATATTCTAAGAATTCTTTCGGATCAATTCTCTGTGTCCATATCTCATATATTAGAGTCTTTGAGTGTGTTCCTATTCCATTCCTATTTCTCTCTACCTAGATATTTATCTCCATCTCCATCTCATCTTATATCTATATTTCAGTTCCCCACACTCCTGAAGAAAAAACTCATTTCTTATTGAACAATCCACATTTTCCCCACAAGTGTCCATCAACAGCTGAAATTGATTACTTTTGAAATTGAAGTTATATTTTGCCCTGCTCAGTCCTGGACATCTTTCCATTGCTCACGCTGACTGGTGACACCACTAGCCACCTCATCTCCCAAAGGAGAAATCTGGGATCCTACAGGACACGTTCCTTTCCTCACCCCTCACCCAGTCATTCTGCATCTCCTTGACTTTGCCTTCTAGCCTTCTCTTGCATCAGTACTCTCCTTGTCATCTTCCCCACCACAGCTGAAGTCCAGATCATCCTTGGCTTCTTCCTAGAGAGTGGTAGTAGGTTCCAGATTGGTTTCACTGCCTCCAGACTCATTTATTTCCCATCCAGGGAGCCTACCAAGTTGATCTTGCTAAACCACAGGTCAAATTCTTCTTAAAATCCATAATAACTCCCCATAGACTACAAGATGAAATCTGAGCTTTTCTGCAGGGTATATAAAATCTTCAAGAGCCGTGCCCTATTTTTCTACCTCCCCAGCCTTATCTCAGCTATTCTTCCATCTATTGGCCCTTCCAATTCCTCTTTCCCTATTCCTTTGTCTGGTATGTTCTCTTTTTTCCCCAAACTCTGTCTATAATATTGTATTATCTCTACTATCTATTCACCAAATTTTCCTAAGCATCCTTAGGAAACTCTACATAGAAGGGAACTCTACATAGAAGAGTGTAATGCTTTTACTAAGCCTCAGAAGATGAAGAAAAGCCCCTCCCATGAGCCTCCTTGGCCCCCAAAGAGCCTCCTACCTCTTCCCCGTGTTACATTGCTGCCCTGGTATGCTGACTTCTTTCTCCTGATGGACCGTGAGCTCCTTTAGTGTAGGGACCACATCACAGTCCTGCGAGTAGCCCCAGTGCCGAGCACAGTGCCGATGCTTTGTAGACCTCAGTAAACTTATTAAATTAGACTGAATCAGAGTAGCTCAAAGCCAAGGAGCTCATTAGTGGCAAGTGTTTGGCTAAAGAGAAACGACACCCTATCCTCAGGAAAACTGGGCCTGGAATCTTGACCTCATTAGCACCCTGTTCTAACCCAACCTGCCAACTGACTCTGACTTTCCAAATGTTAACACAAGGCATCAGCACATGTGAGCTAAGGATACACACACCAAGTATCAACATGGGATATGGATATGTAGTATGTGGAAACTAAACTCCTTTCACTCACCAAGTTTATAGCCCTTTTAAACTGCCTGAGTTAGTTTTGAATCAAACCCAGATTTTCTAGTGTTTCAGTTCATTTTCTTTTGGCAAACACATCTTCCTGTTGTTAAGAAGAAAGGATTTACAAAGATTATTTAAAGGTTGAACTGGTTTCTTGAACATCAGCTAACTCTTACGTACAGATTTTAATGGTATGAGTGTAAATGAATTAGAAACACATGGATTCATACCTTCCTAGAATCTTTAGGCTATTTAAAAATTTAAAGGAGATATTTGAGAGAAAATATGCTATGGTTTTTCCAATGGTCACATATGGATGTGAAAGTTAGACTGTGAAGAAAGCTGAATGCCAAAGAATTGATGTTTTTGAACTGTGGTGTTGGAGAAGACTCTTGAGAGTCCCTTGGACTGCAAGAAGGTCCAACCAGCCCATTCTGAAGGAGATCAGCCCTGGGATTTCTTTGGAAGGAAAGATGCTAAAGCTGAAACTCCAGTACTTTGGCTACTTCATGCGAAGAGTTGACTCATTGGAAAAGACTCTGATGCTGGGAGGGATTAGGGGCAGGAGGAGAAGAGGACGACAAGATGAGATGGCTGGACGGCATCACTGACTCAATGGACTTGAGTCTGAGTGAACTCCGGGAGATGGTGATAGACAGGGAGGCCTCGCGTGCTGCGATTCATGGGGTCGCAAAGAGTTGGACATGAGTGAGTGACTGAACTGAACTGCACTGAACTGATAATTGAGGTGCCATCATATTCCAAACATAGAATATTGAAAGATATTCTATGAATTCAAAGTATGGCTGTGCAAGCCTATAGGAATATCATTTTATTAATAGGTATATAAGTGAACTAGTTAGTAACTAGAGTTATTATAAGTAGAGAGAAGCCATAAGATCATTTTTAAGCAAAATGTCTGCCACCAGAAGACAAAAATAAGCTCCAACTCAGAGTTTCTAAGTCTGATCCAACTAATAAGAGAGGCTTTCTTTTAGGTTCAATAGGACAGCCTTGTAGAGGTGGATGTCCTAATGTTGTTTCCTTAGGAGTGCTAGATACAGGGAGACTTGGACACTGGAGGGAAAGGAAAGTCATGCGGGGGTCCGAGCTGTCTCTTTAATGGAGGCTCTTTCATTGTGAAACCGCTGCCTCATTTGGCACAAGTTGAGTGCAGGCTGGGAAGAGCAGGGTAATTGCAGGTCATGATGATCTAGTAGGATTAGTTAGTTTACATAAACATGTTCCAAGTCTAGCTATGTTTCAGTTAAGCTGCACACGGAGAACTACCAACGCAGGCCAGCCCTGCTTCAGTGTCACAAACTGTTTATTTGTACAAGAGATCCCTAGAAGTCTACTAATCCAGGAGACAGCCATCTTAGGGAATTAATGGAGCCCTCTCTGTAGTGGTTATTTTAAAACCAGATTAAACCAGGCCCTTGAGAAAGCAGCATAGAAAGTAATCCCACATGGAGTCCTGTTGTGAAGCAGGGAAGTGGATCTTTTGAAAGAACTTTCCTATCACTGAGGTCTACTGATCTCCTTCATCTAGAGTAATGTGAACTGGTGTAGAGGGCTATGGCTTACACATTTAGGTATGAATAATGTTTACAAACGGTGCTCCTTCTGTGGTTAGTTGGCCTTCTCCTCTTACCTGCTGAGAAATGGCCATTGCTATAGCTTTTCTGTAGTCCAAGTGGGCATTCGAGAAGCTTTTTTTTTCCTTTGACTTTTTTTTCTTTAGGCCTTCAATGGAAACCACAAATGAAAGGTACACTAGGCATTGTTATTTAACACTTACTGAGTATTTCCTGTGGGCCAGGGACTGAGTTAGCGACTAGATACAGAGATGATAATCATAATAACAGGAAAAATGACATAGTGTCTTCAAGGTTATAGTCTGGGTCTGGAGGAGGGAAGAGACTGATATGTGAACATACCATAAATGTATAATAAGATAAGTTCTGAAACAAAGTCAAGAACAACCTGTTAGATGAGTCAAAGCTCCACAGGGAAGGATCCAACACTACGGAGGTCAAAAAATTCTGCCAGGGGAAATGATGTGGAGGGAGGTCTTAAAGGGTGGGTTAGATTTTAGTAGTCAGGTTGGTGCAAAAAGTAATTGTGGTTTTACATTGTTGAACTTTGCTGCTTGGTATTGGAATACATTCTTAAGTAAATGTGGGTATGTTTTATATCATTTTAATGTGCATTTCTCACTTTTATTTTTAATAACATTAGTTGCTGTTTATTTTGTATTTATTTTAGACTATAGAATTGATGTTAGAAAAAAAGCAAATTCAAGTGATTTTCTTATTCAAGTTCAAAATGAATTGTAAAGCAGCAGAGACAACTCACAATATCAGCAATGCAGTTGGCCCAGGAACTGTTAACGAATGTATCGTGTAGTGGTGGTTCAAGAAGTTTTGCAAAGGAAATGAGAGTCTTGAAGGTGAGGAGTACAGTTGCCAGCCATTTGAGAGGATCATCAAAGCTGATCCTCTTACAACTACACAAGAAGCACCAAATAACTCAGCATCCACCATTCTATTGTCATTCAGCATTTGAACAAATTGGAAAGGTGAGAAAGCTCGATAAGTGGATGTCACGTGCTGCTGCTGCTGCTGCTGCTAAGTCGCTCTAGTCGTGTCCGACTCTCTGCGACCCCAGAGACAGCAGCCTACCAGGCTCCCCAGTCCGTGGGATTCTCCAGGCAAGAACACTGGAGTGGGTTGCCATTTCCTCCTCTGGATGCCACATGAGCTGACCGCAAATCAAAAAAACACGTTATTTTGAAGTGTCATCCTCTTTTATTGTACACAACAAGAATGAACCATTTCTAGATTGGATTGTGATGTGTGAAGAAAAGTGGATTTTATATGACAGCCAGCAATGACCAGCTCAGTGACTGGACCGAGAAGAAGCTCCAAAGTACTTAGCCAAACTTGCACCACATGAAAGGCCGTGGTCACTGTTTGGTGGTCTGCTGCCAGTCTGATCCACTATAGCTTCTGCATCCTGGTGAAACCATGGCATCTGAGAAATATGCTCAGCAAATTGATGAGACGCACCAAAAACTGCAATTCTGCAGCTGGCATTGGTCAACAGAATGGGCCCAATTCTTCTCCATGACAGTGCCTGATTGCACATCACACAACCAACACTTCAGAAGTTGAATGAATTAGGCTATGAAATTTTGCCTCATCTGCCATATTACCTGATCTCTCTCTTCAAGCATCTCGACAACTTTTTGCCAGGAAAACACTTTCCACAACCAGCAGGAGGCAGAAAATGCTTTCTAAGAGTTTGTTGAATTTCAAAGCATGGATTTTTATGTTATAGGAATAAATTTATTTCTTAATTGCAAAAATATGTTGATTATAATAGTTCATATTTTGATTAATAAAGATGTGTTTGAGCCTAGTTATAATGATTTAAGGGCTTCTCATGTGGCGTAGTGGTAGAGTCCACCTGGCAGTGCAGGACATGCAAGTTTGATCCCTGGTCCAGGAAGATCACTGGAAGAGGAAATGGCAACTCACTCCAGTATTCTTGCCTGGAAAATCCCATGAATAGAAGAGCCTCCTGTGCACAGTCCATGTTGTTGCAAAGAACTGGACACAGCTGGGCAACTGAGCACATAATTTAAAATTCACAGTTCAAAACCAAAATTACATTTGCACCAACCTAATAGTGGTACTAATGGTAATACCCACCTGCCAATACAGGAGACGTGAGAGACATGGGTTCTATCCCTGGGTTAGGAAGATCCCATGGAGTAGGGCACGGCAACCCACTCCAGTATTCTTGCCTGGAGAATCCCATGGACAGAGAAGCCTGGCGGGCTACAGTCCACAGGGTCCTAAAAAATCAGACATGGCTGAAGGGACATAACACACACAGCACGATAGTTGTCAAGGTCAATGTATCAGTGGAAAAATAGATAGATAGGGAGACGAATGGGAAAAGGAACTTGTCCACATGGGTTTAATAGGATTGAATTTGGTGAGAACCCTTTGTGCCTCCTCTTGAGAGAGTGATTTGGTTTCTCCCTTATTTCTCTAATAACCCTTCTTCTCATTGGTTGCTTTGACTTTTCTCTTGGATCTAATAGCCTGACAATTTTTACTCAATTTAATTCAGCATTTATTGCTATCATACATTTTTTAGCTCTGTATTGGGCTTGTGGGAGATAGAAGAGGAGGAAACCTTGTTCAAGCCCTCTCAAAGCATGTTCTCCAAAGCATGTGTTCACATCCCCATTGCACTGCTTCAGAGACAGGTTGATGATGATCTTCTAGTCCTTAAAAGACATCCAAATTGAGTCAATAGATCAGCCTTGCTCAACTGAGAGTTTAGCAAAAATGTCATAAAATATGCTCGGCATGGAAGTTGAAGTTTCCAATGTAAACTGTAATTGAAGCTGAAGATGGTGAAATATAAATCTTTCCTTATGACAAACACGGTCTCCAAGAGTGGGACCACAAGCTGATTCATTTATCTCATCTATGTCTTAGGAAAAGCACAATCTTTCCATAATATAAAATGGTCTGTTATAGGACTATATGCCTCAGTTCAGTTCAGTTCAGTCGCTCAGTCATATCCGACTCTTTGCGACCCCATGAATC